>JNCO01002030.1:0-20073 GCA_000785685.1 Uromyces viciae-fabae
TTCTCACCATAAAATAAAAAGGGCTCTTAATGCTTTGGGGTGTTCAAACTATGGTATTCAAAACAATAAAAATTAATGAGCATGGGGTCGTGCTGAATATTTTCCTCATGTTTTCCAATTCAATTCAGGTGTCCTCTGTGAATACTCCAATTTTAGAGTCAAACTTGAATATTTAAAGAATTCTACTGCCACTTGAAGATTTTCTTTTTCGCCTGATTTTCTTACTAAATTACTTGAAGACTCATCTTTAATCCTCAAGTAACTTTCATCATCAGGACAATTCACTTCAAGTAATCTCAAAGCCTCGGTATCTAATAAATTCTCTTATTCCCAATTGGAAAAACTTTTTGCTCATCAATTTTCTTTTTTCATTGTTCAAAGACTATTTATCTCAAATCTTCAACTAACTTCACATCAATATCCAGACCACTGCTTCTATCTTGTCACAAACTCTACTGGTATTCATTTTTGTTATTCTTAATTTTTATTATTGTTGCTCATTTTTACACATTCCTTTATAATTACCTAAATTAGTTTTCCAACTCGACAAATCTACTTGCTTGCACATCCTTTCTTCAGAGTATCTTTCCTGTTCTTTTAGGTATATTTCTTATCATGTTCTACTTTCTTCATTTGTTTTCTTGATTTTTTTATTTTTGCTGAAAGCAAGGCCATGTACATGCTTGAGAATTGTTTTTGTGTCAATGTTTACACCGTTGGGTTCTGAAGTCAGGAAATTGATGTTCATCTGATTACTAAAGCTTGCATGATTGTTTAAGTTTGCATCCATGTTGGAAGTGGACAAGGAAAGGCCATCATTGTCCTCTTGAATTGATCCAAGAGCTCCAATCCCAGCTTTGGCTGATAAGTTTATAATGTGTGCTATACATCCAAGAAGGTCAGTGTTGCAATTGAGACCATCATGATTGAGGGCCAGCTTGTGGGCCATCCTGTTGTTGGTAGAAGCATTGTCCGCGGTAATGGTGTATAACTTGTCCACACAATCGTAAGTTTGCAGGACCTCATAGAAGAGATCAGCAAATTTTTTTCTGCTGTGTTTGCCTGGAGTTGCAAAAATAGCATGATATAGTCAAAGAATGTTAAAAAAAAAAAAACAGCTAACAATTACAGAATAGAGAATGAAAAATGTAGGAATGAAATTAAAACATTGAAAAAAGAAAAAAGCAACAAAAGAACAAAATACAGCCCAAAAAAAAGGAAAGTTGACACTACATACCTTGAACATGTGGCACTGCAAGTGTCACATCCTTAATTTGAAAGTCCTCATTAATGAAATGTGCTGTGACTGCCATGAAAGCAGTTGAGTTGAGGGCAGTCCAAGGATCCTGGGTTAACAATATAAAGGGTTCCGGCGCAATAAGAGCAGTTCTGATTTCTTTTTGGAATTTCAAAAATTTGTGGGTCATATAACTTGTGATGTTTTTGCAATTGATTTCGTTGACCAACGGCATTGCATTTGGACTGAGGATGCAGGCCAACTCACAAAAAGACCTCCATTTGACTAGAGTGAAAGGAAGGTCACACTCTTTCAGGAAACTGACCAAAGTGTGCTTGTGTGATTTGCCATTCAATTAAACCTATCAATCAAGCTGGTTGGATTGTATCAATATTTTTGCATCAATTTTTTTTTTTTGATTTAGATTAACATAGAATGATGAATTGAATCTTAAAAAATGTCAATGCACTCACCTTTTGTCCCAAATTTCCTGTCTTAGTCCATATATCCAAATCTGAGTGAGTTATGTTGCTTTTTTTTTTATGTTTGGGTCGATGAGCTGATGGATGGTTTGCAGATGACAAATTCAACTTTTAGTGCTACCTGTCTTATCTTTTTTGATGTGTGCGACATATCACCCCCTACTTGCGTGTCAAAGTAAATTGACAAATTGCCTCACCAGTTTTTTTTGAATTGGTGAAGTGATTCCAAACCCATGAGCATTGGAAGACCTGATCAATTCATCCTGGTTGGTGAGCACGCTTTCTTAGAGATTGGAATGGACAATTTGGGGTGGACTGGAGACATCTATGGGGCAGTGGGAGTCTTTTTCAGGTAATTTTTGCTTCATTCTGAATCATGATGTGACTTGAAGTTGAGAATTAGGATCTTGATTTTATGTAATATAGCAAAAAAGTGATGAATCAAGACTTGAGAGGTTGATATCCGATTGGCAATGGTTAAAAATTAGAAAACTGAAATTATAAATCCGATTTGCGGCCCCTGGTTAAAAATAAAAAAACTAAAAAAAAAATGTTGGGGAAAAAAAAAAAGACCAAAACCCTGGAAAACCCGTGACTTGGGATCCGGGATGACCCTCAAACCCTGTCCCAAACCATGGGGCCCACCCTTGATTATAAACTGATTTCATAAAACTTCATTTTCAGGCACCATAAAATTACTATGGGTTCAATGAAATTAGCAATATTCTTTTGAGGTCTGCAATTATAAAATTTTCAATTGGGGAATTTCTGACTTGCTACCACAATCTCACCTTTCCCATTAAATTTTCCAACCCTCTCTGCTCATTGCCACTCCTTCTCCACTATCAGCAATCCCTGCTTCTTTTTCCTCACATCCCCTTCCTGGCCTGATGGAACACCCCCCCCCCCCCCCCCCCCCCCCATCTTCTCTGGCTCCCCAAAGTCACCCACCCACGGTTCTGACCCCTTGCCCTCCAGCGTCCGGCACCCTTATGCTTTTTGATACCATCACCAATGACCCAAGCAAACAAGGTCCGAATGGAGAAATCATAATTGACGTCAACCTCTTCTCAGCCATCCACCCATTGACCCAAAGCAATCAAGAAGGCTCTCAGAAAGTAAATGTCATTTTACAGAATATGCAAAGCCTTTATGACCAAGTCAAGCAGGAGGTCCTAGCTCTCCTCTCAGACCCTGTCACAAGTGACACTTCAAAACACGCACCACCCACTCCCAAAATCACTACTAAGACACTCAAAGCTCCTTCTTAAGCCTCTGTTGCCAACACTCTAGCCACTGGTGCACCCTCCCCTCTGAAGGCTAATCCTCCTGCCCCAAATGTTATCCAATCTCTTAAACCTGGCAGGAAGGTGATCCTCTCCAACTCAAACAACAGTGAACTCCCAAAGATACCAAAGGGATACCTTGTTCAACGATGTGGAACTACTCTTTTTATGGAATAGAGCTTGAGAGGGATGGGTGATTGAAAGGCTGCCTATCTTAATAGGTCTGGGAGAGTAAGATGACAAGAATGGAGTATATGACTCCATATAAAAATATGTGGCTACTGATGGAGTTCTGGTTTTTCTACTATAATGCTCTACAGATTGGATACTGCCCAAGCTAGGGGATTCAGGACTTTTACTATGAGGGTGCTCTACAGATTGGATACTACCCAAGATAGAGGATAAGGAATAATTGTAAGTACTTCTTATTAATCTACTTTATCTGCAACTAACCCTTTGGTTGGGGACTTGTCTGATTGCTTTACTATAAACCAACTTCTAATTCTTATAACTAATGACCAGGGGATATATATCTACAAGGTATGTGCTATATACTTTATGATAATCTGATAGTCTGATAGGCTGGTAGGGAACCAAGGAAAATAGAGGAGGAGTACTTATAGACAAAGATTTCCTGAGAGCAGGGTAACAACAAGAGTGAGGCTTAGTGCCTTTGATGCGAGAGGGGAGTGAATGAAATATTAAAAAAAGCCAAGAGTGGCTGAAACATAGAAACAAGTGGGTAAGAGGATGATAACTAGGGGAACAATACGCATGAAAACAAGTTTGGGAGTAATTATATCCTGGTGGCTGAAACCAGTGCCAAGGTATTTGAGTGTCTTGTGTTTTCTTGAGATGATGCCTGAGGGTCCTGAGAATTTGGGTAGTCTGGCTCTCTTTGATATTTGCCTTTGTCCCACCTTCCATATAAATTTTATATTTATTTATACCTATTATTTACCTGCTATGATTCTGGTTTGGCTTACCACATCAAGCCAAAGAGGCTCTTAGTAACATTGACACCAATGTGAACGGCGAGAAGCTTACAATTCAAGAAGCACAAGTCCTCAAATCAGGATATGTTTGCTTCTACTCAAAGAATAAAGCACACCATAAGTGGTTGATGGACAACAAACATGTTTGGTCCAAGGAAGTACACCCAAATCTGGAAGCCACCCCTTCAACTTGGTCTGTTATGGCCCACAAAGTACCTAAATCTTTTTATTCAACCAAGGCAGCGAATTTCACGCAACTGGGGATTGAAAATTTCTTTGACAAGAAGAACTTGCTTTGAATGAGATGGCTAGCCGACTCTCCTCAATCTTCTAAGATAGCAGGTTCCTTAGTCCTCTCATTCACTGATGCCAAACCAGCTAACCTCTGTGAGACTCCAAAAGAGGCTAGAGAATTTAAGCCCTAATGGCAGAATATAGAAAGGGATGGATGAGTATAAACTCGGCCTTTCATGATCACAGGTATTGGTAGAATGGTTTTGTCTGAAGATGAACAGGGAGAAGGGCTACACCTGTTTGATTGTTTAAATAATGTTTGAGTATTTTATTTCTGAGTTACAGTATGTAGGTGTTTAGTATTTTTATATTTATTATTTTTCTAGTATGTGTGTGAGTGAGTGATGGATGAGATATCTGGATTGGATGAGTGGATGAGTGGATGAGATAGCTGGATCAGTGAGATGAGTTGGATGGATGAGTGGGGGAAACAGGCTGGAGAGAGCTCCTTATATAAAAAAATATGAGGGATTTTAGCTCCAGGGGAAAGCATAACTGCCCTGCAAAAATGGGTGCACAGACCTGCACAGACCTGTGATGTCATGGTGCACTGACCTATGATGTCATGCGCACAGGAACTATGAAAATACAACATCACCTGATTGGTGCACAGATTTTTTTATGGGCTTAAGAAGCACATGACCTGAGTACAGACATTATTTGGAAGTAAAATATCACAGACAGGGGAAAGGTTTACTTTCACACAAACTCCCCAGTGAAACTTATATCCCTTGTAACTTCTGAACCATGTGCCATAGATGTATGGGCTTGCTGAGTGACTAGGGGTTATTTTGGCCCTAGAATACAATTTTGAGTTTTATTTTAGTGTATTCCTAGTCCTTCAGTCTTGAATTCTTTCTTTCATGTCTTGATTCTGATTTATATTGTGTCTATATATGTATAAAACTATTGTAGATATTATATTTTGACTGTATCATTGATTTATAATTGAATTTTCAAAGCCTTCCATGAATAATATTAATACTCTGAATATTTTTGGTTTGTTTATCTTAATATTTACCACACCGTATTGAGAAATCTGGCTTGTTTTTAGATTAAAGCTTTCACTGTACCACCATGTTTAAACCCTTACCGCCCCAATGTTTCAAGTGCCTCAAGATGGGCCATTATGACAAATGGTGCCAGGAAACAGCAAAATGTGTGAAATGCCACAACTCTCACCTAACTTGCGACTGCTCTATTGTTCAAGATGTCATCATGGAATGTTTAGTTTGAGGATAAGGAGGTTGGACTGGGTGATGTAGTAGATTTAACTCATTCCCCCTTCCAAACATCCTGTCCAGTTAAAAAGGTGTGGCTTCTGAAAAGAAGCACCCTTTTGCTATAAAGTTTTTTCCTTGTTTTATGCCAAAATTCCTGTAAATACTGTCACTGACTCTGTTTCTTCTAGAAATGATGTCGATGCGATGAATTTTTCTTCATTCCCTCCTTTAAGTCTCAAAAACAATCTGAAGTTTAAGCAGTTAAATTGCCATGTATCCAAAGAGGTTACACAAGGCATTTTCAAGCATTTTCACAATTATCATCTTCTAATCTTACAAGAACCGTGGATGAACTCACTCACTCTTCTCCCCCCTGAACATAGAAAATGGCATATGTTTATAGGTTACAAACACAAACCGACAAAATAGATTGAAAGGCAAAAGGTGGTCATCTACGTACGGCAATCTTTTGGATTTGATGCTATTACCCAACTACCTGGTGGAGGCCAGCTCCTAGTTGACATAGATATCTGGCTAACATCTAAGTGTAAATTCCGATTTCTAAACATTTACAACCCTCTGGCCAACTTTCCAGGTGTCAAAATTTTGAACAATTGGCTGACTGCTCACAATGATTGGAGCATTCCTTGTTTTTTGAAGATGGATTCTAAACTTCATCACAAACACTGGAGTACCCCTTCTTTTAGATTGAAAAATAAAGGGCTACTGATTTGATTTATTTTATTGGAAGGGCGGGCCTTATATTGTCATCTCCTCGCCAAGTTCCCACTTTCTTCTCCCAAAAAGGGAGGGTTCTGCCATTGACCTAATCTGGTCTAATTTTCTAGGCTCAAAAGTCATTCAAGACCTGCAAGTTTTGGAAGACAATTTTGGTTTGGATCATCAAGCCCTTCACCTATGTTTGAAAATTTGCGGTCCTTGGAAAGAGAAAAGGAAGGCCCGGCCCTGATTGGACACAGTTGACGTAGAATTTGCTAGGTCTTCTTTAAGTGACAGGCTAAGTTCTTGCAAATTCTGGAGTAACTCTGATCACTCAAATACTCACCTTAAAGCTGAAAACATCATTGATACTCTTGCTTCACATCAGGACTCTTTAGGCATATTAGTATCTGATAAACCACACAGATCCAAGGGATGGTGGAATGGTAATGTACTCAACCCCATTATCAAACTTGGAAATTGTGCCTGTAAGTGGATGATACTTGATCCTACTGACAAGTCACTAAACTACTACAAAGAGTAGAGCATTTACTTCAGGAGTATGGTTGCATTTTTGAAGAAACAGCATTGGTTGAAATTGTTGGAGGTGTAAAAATTACACAACTAAAGGTTTATATTTCAGTTAAAATATTTTTAATGATAAAATAAATAAATTAAAAATAATTTTATGATGAAAAAAATAATATAAGAAATATTTAAATAAAATTTAATTTACCTAAAGGCAAAACTGGTAAAAGCCAAAATAATTATAATGTTATTATATAATAATAAATAAATCGTATAATTATAAATAAATAATATAAGAATAAATAATATAATAATAAATAATATAATAATATAATAATAAATAATATAATAATAAATAATATAATAATATATAATATAATAATAAATAATATAATAATAAATAATATAATAATAAATAATATAATAATAAATAATATAATAATAAATAATATAATAATAAATAATATAATAATAAATAATATAATAATAAATAATATAATAATAAATAATATAATAATAAATAATATAATAATAAATAATATAATAATAAATAATATAATAATAAATAATATAATAATAAATAATATAATAATAAATAATATAATAATAAATAATATAATAATAAATAATATAATAATAAATAATATAATAATAAATAATATAATAATAAATAATATAATAATAAATAATATAATAATAAATAATATAATAATAAATAATATAATAATAAATAATATAATAATAAATAATATAATAATAAATAATATAATAATAAATAATATAATAATAAATAATATAATAATAAATAATATAATAATAAATAATATAATAATAAATAATATAATAATAAATAATATAATAATAAATAATATAATAATAAATAATATAATAATAAATAATATAATAATAAATAATATAATAATAAATAATATAATAATAAATAATATAATAATAAATAATATAATAATAAATAATATAATAATAAATAATATAATAATAAATAATATAATAATAAATAATATAATAATAAATAATATAATAATAAATAATATAATAATAAATAATATAATAATAAATAATATAATAATAAATAAATAATGTAATAAATAAATAAATAGTATAATCATAAATCAATAATGTAATCATAAATTCATAATAATCAAATAATAATTTAATGATAATTTTAATAATAATAAAAAAAATAATAATAATGAATTTGAGTATTTTAATTTATTGTAAATAATAATTTTAAAAATATAAATAAATGTAATTTATAATTTTATAAGATTTGTTTATTTGATAATATTTAATTATAAATTAACTTAATTTTATAATATTTTAATGATAAAAATATTCTATCTAACAATTTTAAAATAATGATACTGTTTTTCTTTTAATTTTGAATTCAACTAAACATAAAAAATTTGATTAATTTTTATTTTAATAAATTTTATTTAATATTTATACATTGTTTATTTTTATTTTTGTCTGTTTTTTTATTAATTTTCTGGTTGTCAATTTCTTTTTTGTTCTTGATTGATCTTTCTAGCAAATAAACTGTGTACCAAGAAGAACATCAAAACAATATTAGTTCAAAACAATTAACAATCATTTTTTAATTATGTCATGATTGTTTTGAATTGAAAACAATCATGATCAATCTTTCTTATTATTTTATTTTATTTTATTTTAATTAATTATTTTACTTAATTATTTTATTTTCTTTTATTTTAATTATTCTATTTTGGTTAATTATTTTATTTTGGTTAATTATTTTATTTTAATTAATTAATTAATTGATTATTTTATTTAAATAATTAATTATTTCAATTAGTTATTTTAAGTTATTAATTTTAATCATTTATTTTAAATATTATTTTAATTGTTTAATTATTTTATTTATTTATTTGATTGTTTTAATAGTTTATTTTATAATATGAAATAATAATATTTAATAATAATATTTAATAATAGGGCATTACTAAATACACGCGGTCAGCCCGCAAACTCACGTGGTTTCGACCGCGTGCGGCCCGGCCGCGTGCACGCAGTTTTACACAAACACACGCGGTTTTTAAACTGCTTGTTTTTGAAAAAATAAAATAAGGGAAAGGTTCTTGGGGGTCTAAAAACCCCAAAGAAAATTCCTCAAAATTTTTGAAAGGGGTTTGGCCCCCCAAAAAATTAATCAAAAAATAATAATAAAATGAGAAAAATGATTTGTACAGGGGCCCTGTCCCATGGAAAAAAAAATGATGGGGGTTGATATCAACCCCCAAACTATAAATTTAGCCAAAAAAAAAAAAAAAAAGAAAAAAAAAACAGTTTGTCAAAAATAAAAAACAAAAAAAAGGGTTTTGGGAGAGAAGGCCCCAAAAAATTGGCAGATGCCCATTTCCCGTGGTATAGAGAAAATAAAGAAAAGACAAAGTAAAAAATAAAGAAAAAATAAAAAAATAAAAAACAAAAAAATAAAAAAGGAATTAAAAAGAAATAAAAAATAAAGAACAAAGAAAGAACAACAAAAGAAAGAAAAAGAAAGAAGAATAAAGAAAAAGAAAGAAAAAGAAAGAAAAATCCAAGAAAGAAACAAGAAAAAGGAAAAATGAAAGAAAGAAGAAAAAAGTAGCAAGAAATAAAGAAAAGATAAAATTGAAAAAAAACAAAAAAGAAAGAAAAAGTGAAAAAACCCTAAAACTGAAATAAAAAAGCAAAATGAAGAAGGAAAAGAGTAAAGAAAACTAAAAAATGATTTGTTTATGTATTCCATTTTTTTCTTTCTTTTTTCTCTCTTCTTTTATTTGATTTTTCTTTTTGTTTCTTTTTTCTGGTTTTTTTGTTTTTTTCTTGTTTCTTTCTTTTTTTCAATTTTTTTCTTTCCTTTTTATTTCTTTTTTTTTCCTTTTTATTTTTATTTTTTATTTTATTTATTTTATTTATTTTTAATTTTATTTTTTGATTTCTTTCTTTATCTCTTTCTTTATTTTTTCTCTCATTTTTATTTCTTTAATTTTGTTATTCCTTTCATTTTGCTTTTTTTTCTCTTTCTTTTTCATTTTTCATTTTTCCTTTTGTCTTTCTTTGTCTTTCTTAATTTTTATTTCTACTTTGCTTCTTCAAAAGGTTTTGGAAAGCCCCATAAGGTTAAACTCCATGGGACATGGGCATCTGCCAATTTTTTGGGGCCTTCTCTCCCAAAACCCTTTTTTTTGTTTTTTATTTTTGACAAACTGTTTTTTTTTTCTTTTTTGTTTTTTTTTTGGCTAAATTTATAGTTTGGGGTTGATATCAACCCCCATAATTTTTTATTTCCATGGGACAGGGCCCCTTCATAACGTATTGGGGCCCTGTACAAATCATTTTTCTCATTTCATTATTTTTTTTTGATTAATTTTTTGGGGGGCCAAACCCCTTTCAGAAATTTTGTGGAGTTTTCTTTGGGTTTTTTAGACCCCAAAGAACCTTTCCTTTTTTTTATTCGTAAAACTGCGTGCACGCGGCCGGGCCGCACCCGGTCGAAACCGCGTGAGTTTGCGGGCCAACCACGTGTATTTAGTAATGCCCTAATAATAATATTTAATAATAATATTTAATAATAATATTCAATAATAATATTTAATAATAATATTCAATAATAATATTAAATAATATTATTTAATAATCAATTAATATATATAAAATAATATAATCTTATTTTGATATTTTGACAGGAGGAAGGTACAGACGGTGCTACATTTAGGGCCTTCAATTCAATTAAGGCTTTGGGTGGTAAAACAGCACTGCCATTGAAAACATTGGATGGAATAATTGTGGTGAACAAGCAAGATCAAGCTGAGTGCCTCTTTCTTGGCACATCAATTGTTTCTGCACCTATTGACCTTAATGATGAGGCTGACTCTTCCTATTTGTGTTTTGTCAGCTACCCAGTAATTAAGGAGAAAGAAGTTAAAGCTGCCTTGGCCAAGATCAAACCAAAAAAAGCTCCTGGAATTGATGGCATCCACAGCGAGTCCCTGAAAGTAATGTCCCCGGTACTGATTCTGGTATTCACTAACTTTTTTAACCAACTTTTAATGACCAGCCACTTCCCACAGTTGTGGAAGTGTACTGTCACTACTATTATTTGAAAGGCAAACAAAGATGACTACACTAACCCATCTTCTTACAGGCCTATTGCTTTTCTAAGCTTGGTTAGCAAATTATTTGAACTCATCCTCTCACAACGAGTCACGGAATGGGCCGGGACACATCAAGTTTTAGCTTTTGGCCATTTTGGGGGACAAAGAGGCTCTGGTACGGAGGATGCGTTCCACAGGTTTGATCACTGGGTGAAACAGAAGTGGGTAGAAGGAAAAATTGTAGCTGGCCTTTTTCTCGACGTCAAGTTGGCGTACCCTCTGTTCACCCAGAGAGATTAATAGAGATTCTACAAAGGAAAGAGTGTCCTACCTATTTATGGCTGATTATAAAGGATTTTCTTACTCACAGATTGAATTGCATCGAAATGGACAATTATGTTTCTGATAGTTTTGATATTAGTATTGGTCTCCACCAAGGGTCCCCTATATCTGTAATCCTTTATATTATATATAATTCATCTTTACTAACGGATTTTAACTCCTGGAACAACAATGAAATTTATTTAGATTATGTTGATGATGTCATACACCTGGTAGCCAGGAAATCTGTAGCTGACATCCAATCGGGTCTTGATCTTGCTGGAATGAAATCTTTAATCTGGGGATTCAAACATGGTGCCATTTTTGACCAGAAGAAGGCACTGATGAATTTATGCTCTTGAATCTGATCACTTTGCAGGAATATGGTTGAATAAGATGGAGAGGAGGCTACCAAATGACCAAGGAGGGAGAACCAGGGTGGTTCAGTATGAAAGAAGCTCAAACTTGATAATTATATTTCAATGAGAATGAAAATATTTAAAGAGAAGGAAAAATTAAGCCCAAAAAGGGGTCACACAAAAATAATATAAAATAAAATAAATCAAAATAATTAAATCAAGAAAGATTTTCAGAAGTTATGAGCAACTTTGGCTCAGAAAAACAACAGGCACAAGTGCTATGGCTGACAAGAAAAAGACTTACCCCTCCATCTGTTTGTTTAAGTACCGTTTTCATTTCTCCTAGCCCTGTAGTCAAATGGCTAGGGGTTTGTTTTGACTCAAAGATGTCTTTCAACAAACATTCTGCATCAATAACAGAGGAAACTTCGAAGACACTCCATCAATTACGGGCTTTTGGCTGTACTTGGTGGGGACTGCCAGAGAAAGAAAGAACTTGGCTCATGAACACTGTACTAATTCCAAAAATCATGTATGGCTCGGTGGCTTGGGCAACAAATGGTCACCTCTCAAAAATTGAGAATATAATGGAAAAAGCTGAGCATTCTGCTGCAGTTTTCTCTTTAGGAACCTTCAAAAAATCCCCAATTAAATGGAACAGGGACCAATTAGGAATGTTACCATTTATGGACCTAGTAGCTAAGTCTTGTTTTAGCTACTATACTAGAAGATTCTCCTCTCAGAAGGACAATAATTTGAGCGACACTGATTTTGAGAAACTATTGCAGGACCTTGATAACAATAGGACCAATAAAAGTTCTCCCATTTATCTTGAGTGGCTAAAAGCTTTCATTGCTTGGAAACGGGAAAAGTTGATGTACCTGAAGAAAAGAAAAGCTCTTACCCCACCCTGCCCCTTGGTCTAATGGGATGAGGAAAAAGATAAGTCTCAAGCTATATTGGAAGTTTCAAATCTTATAAAAATGCATGGGGGATTCCCTCTTTTTTTACACTGATGGTTCTTTTGAAGTCAGCAAAGGAGGCTCTGCGGCGGCAGTTTGTCCTTCTAGAGGTATTTCTAAATCAGTTAACTTAGGTAAACAGTATTTGATATCAAACCACAAGTGCAAAGCTTATGGCCTTGGATCTACTATTGGATAATGTGTGCTCATTCTGTGAGGCCTTTTTCCTCATTTATAACAAGGGTATCATATCAAGGACTAAGGACTTTGGGATGTATGCCCCGGGGCAGTATATTTTTCTTTCCATTTTCCAAAAGATCTGTTGTTTACCTTCTGATGTAATCCTCAATCTTGTGTGGGTCCCTGGTCATAAAGGGGTAGCAGTTGACAAGTTAGCAGATACTTTAGCAGCAAAGGCCCTCATTCTTCCTGTTTCAATGGATATTGTACTGAAAAGCAACATTAATGTCTCAAAGAAAACAGTCATGGGTCTTGATGTAATCCTGAGAAAGAAGAAAGTGAATATTCCACATTTACACATTGCCTAGCGGTCATTAATCAGCTAAGTTCTGGACACATTTCTCTCAATCATTTTTTATTCAAGATTAAAAAACTTTATGATCCCTTGTGCTCTTGTTGTGGCACCAGTGAGACTGTTGCTCACTTCATGGATTTCTGCCCTGCCTATAAGGTTCATAGACGAGGATTATAGGAATTTCTTTGACAAAAGAAGATTAAATTCTTCCCTGAAAAATTACGCACCACCCTACATCATGTGGATTCTATGCCCATTATAGCTCACTATATCAAGAATACTAAACGATTTCCAGAACTAAATTAATTTTTTCCTCCCTTTTTTTTTATTTTCTTTGCCTTTTTCCTCCTTTTCCTCTTCTCTTCTCTTTTCTTTTCTTTTTTTTTTTTTTTGGTTTCTTTTCTTTCTCCCTTTTTTGGTTTACATGTTTTCCATCCTACTGTTCTCACGCTATCCAACACATTGATCATGTCATTCCAATCCGTGGAAAAATTGAGTGCTTTTCCGTTGTTTTGTCTCCTATTTTGTATTTTTCTTTACATACATGCTGCCTTGATATTCTTAGTGTGCAATGCTACAAGCCAAATTACACTTAAAAAAAAAAAAAAAATTATAAAATTTATTGAATTAGTTTATAAAAATCTTCAAAAATAATAAAAGTTTTATTAAATGAATTTATGTGGTCATAAAAATAAAAAGAGCAGCATATCCGCTGTGAAATTCATAATTGAATATTGATGAAATAAAGAAAATAAATGTAAATGCAAAGCATTTAATTTTGAATGAATTGTTTAACCAAGAATTGAAAAAATCCAAAAAAAGAGAAAAGATGACTAACATTTCTTATTCAAGTTATCTTAACTCAACTTATATAATTTTTGATATTCATACTTACTCTTATTTGATATGAAATGTGGGATGAGACTTATGAAAATGTCTTTATAAGTTTTAAGTAAATTATTTACCCCACAAGATTTAAATTATTATGTAGTATATTGTAGAATTTTATTTTTTTGTTTGTTATCATCATTATGGATATATATTTTTATCTTTTTTGCTGAATTGATTCATTTTCTTGAAAAGACACAAAATATTATGGATCATTAGATACTATATGTATCTATATTTATGATTTAGTATGGTCATTTTCAAAAGTTTATATCTAAAATTCATTAATTTTTAAGACTTCTTTTCTTGTCTTTTTATTCTTATTTTATGATTTTAAATTATTATTATGGTCAAAAGCCATGTTTTTTCTTCCTAGCTCATAGTGATGGAATATTAAAACAGACATTACAACAGTTAAAGGAAATAAGACTTCCCCAGTTGAAAAATATGGAATGAGGCATTACAATTGGTTATGGAAAGATAAAATGATATTGCATAAATTTAATATAACATTATACATGACAAATCTGATCCAAGATTTAGATAAGCATCACAACTAGTGATGAAAAATATATTATATAAGATATAGTGATATAGAAGTTGTGTCACAACTTAGTGATGGAAAAATAGACAAATTTGATAGTTGAAAAAAGAAGAATATTAGTTTAACAGTGATGAGTTAAACTTAGGAGGAGTTTCATGTTTTTCAAATTATTTCATTTATTTAGATTACTTGGGCCCCAGTAAATTCACAGCAAAATTTTAGTCAAAACCCAGGAATTCCCACAGAATTGCTGTGATTTTCATAAACAGTGTGCAATTACACTGCAATTTCTGTGTATTTCCTTTTTCTTTCTGCCCTCACATTGCATTTTGAGGGATTTTTCTATTTCTCTTTATTTTTGAAAGGGAAGGAAATGAGGCTCTCCCTCATGAGTCACACCTGCCACCAGTTGACATGGAAATTTTTATGGTGCTACCATTGTTCTTACTTTGGTTCTTCATGCAAAATATTCCAAACTTAACTTAAGTTCACAGTGACTATTCATTGAAGTTATTAATTAATTCCAGAGTAAGAATTAAGTAAGATTGAATTAAGAATACAGGTACAGTCAAACTCTTTAAACAGCATACCCCTTGGTGGAACACATTGTATATGTGGTGTGAGGGGGTGATTCAATGGGAGAGATATCTCCATAAATGCATAGTGTTTATTCTGAGGATTGAGGATGGAGAGATGAGAATTGGAGGATTTTTTGTTGAAGAGGAGCTGGAAGAATTTTATTTTAAGAGAAAATTTAGGCTCAAACTTGATAATCTTCATTTCATCCAAGTAGCCAATTATAAAACAAATAAGAAATATGTCACAAATCTGTGGCATATTCAAAAATGATGAATAACTTCCTACAACTACACAAAGGAAGGGTTTGTGTCACAACTACACATGAAAAAAATATAAAGCTAAATGAGAGTTCCACACCTACACATGGAACACTAAAAATATGAGTAATAGTCTCACAACTACCAGCGGTGGGCAGATAAATTACGGTACGTTACAGCAGCCTAATTGGGGAACATAAATTTTTTTTAGTTATCCAAATTAGCTGTTTGGGTAACGTAACCAAAAAGTTTGGTAAAGTAATGTTGCGTAAATATGTTTGATTTTTTTTTTTTGTAACATAACTTTTTTGGGAGGATAACTTTGTGGTATAAATTCAAAAAAAAATTTCTTTCCATAAATGCATTTAGCCTAGTGGTTAAGGAACCCCTCTTGTCTGTGTTTGAACAATGAGGTTGGGGGTTCAATTCCCACTGTGAAACTATTTTAACATGGCTTCTTGGGAAAACACTGGTACAAAAAATTGTTTATAGTTAACTTGGGAAATTTTATCTTACCTATACTGATTAAAACTTTCATAAAACACCAAATTTTCATGAAGTTACACCTTTGTTATCCACATTGGGGCAAAAATGTAACATAAAAACACGTAAGAGCATCTCTAACGGTCCGGAGGTGGATCATGTCGCGTTTAGCGGGCCGCTCCCACATTTTCACACATTTCACACATCTATCACCTCTTATCAAATAACGGACTTTCCATCTGGGCAGGGGTGGATGAGACTTGACCGCTAATATTCCAGGGATATTTTCTGAGGATTTTTCTTGATGCAATGGATTTTTGGGAGTACCAGAGGTCAATTGATCAAGAATTGGGTTGAGCGGGACTTCATCGGGTTTGTTGAGAGTTTTGGCCGGCATGATACAGAAGAATATAGGAAGAATGTTGTGAGACTCCAAAAGAGGCTAGAGTATTTTAAGCCCTTATGGCAGAATTCAGAAAGGGATGAAGGAGTAAGTACTCTTCCTTTCTTAATGACAGGAAATAACTGATAGACTGTGTGTCTTAGAATGATCAGGGAGCAAGGCTACACCTGATTTGATGGTGAGGAATTGGACGTTTAAGAGGGTGTTTCCAGCACTCAGATTTGTTTGAAAGAAAAAAAGGTAAGGGAACAGCAGGATAGCTGTGAGAGCAAGGATGTGAGTCAAGTCCTTGTGGCTTTTAAGAAAGGTAAGGATGGATTTGAGCAATGGCTACACAATGAAGGTTCAATGAATGTTCAAGTATTTATTTCTTTAAAGGAGTGTATGTATTGTTTAGTATTTATTATTATTATGGGGGATGTCCAGTTATACTTGGATATTGGATGATGGTTTATTTTTCTGATAAATCAGGGGATGGTCAGATTAAATGGATTAGATGGGGGGAAAACACTGAGGAGAGAGCTCCTTATATAGACAAACGGTGTGAAAAACAGGGTACAACAAACAGAGTGTCAGAAAATCATGCAGTGCATAGACATGACATCAGTGCTAGTGTATCTTATCTTGTCTCCTTCCAGACATGTGGGCTAATCCCTTTTGAAACAAGTGGGGATTGTAATATGAGGTCAGAGGCTTTCTTACCATGTGTAAGTGTGTGTGTATTCTGTGGTAGTTGAATATGTACAGTGAATGAGGTCATAGCCTCTTATCTATGAAACTTGTATTGGATATGTGATAGTAGATATGGATTATGTGATATTTTTTATGTTTTATTGACTTATATATTGTTTTATGATTCATAAAGCTTCATTCATAATGATTGTGATGTTGTGAAATAATTCTAAGTATCCTGTTTAAGTCTTCTGCCTTGAGTTGCTCTTAAACTAGTGGAGTTATTGATATGGCTTGGGTGAGTGACTAGGGGTTAATTTGGGTGTAGAATCCAGTTCTGAAATAAAAACTAAAGAATTCCTGATCCTTCAGGGTGAAATAATAATTTTTTTATTGAGTCCACTTTAGAGTACCACAATGTAGGATGATGTAGAGTAAAAAAAATTAGGTTTCGTGGACTGTGATTGGACGGAAAGTTGGATTTGGCAGCTTGGGTGGTAGGTGCCAAACCTGCCAAGAGTAGCAGCTTGTAGAAGTTTCAATCCACCCCTGGGAGCTTTGGCAGCTTGGGTCCCAGGTCCACTGGAGGCAAAAAAAAGCCTGCAGGCTACCAAAATTGATCCCAGGTCCCGCAATAGCCGGACCGTTGGAGATGCTCTAATTTATCCAAAATTGGGCAAAAACGTAACGTAACCTGGTTTCTGGAGACTATCTGGGGAATGCAACTAGCAAAAAAAGGAGCCCTTTTTCTGCAGGAGATATTGTAACTGGAGGTCAGGTATCTGGAACTGGAAGATAACGTAACTGTAAAAGTTATGTTAAATTCAAAGTTATCCATTTGGAGAAAATATCTGCCCACCGCTGAAACTACACATGAGAGAAAACTAGACTACAGCTCTTAATTCACAACTACACATGAAGTAAAACTAAACTATTTTCCTATACCACAATTAGACATGGTATAAAAGTATTTAAATCACAAATACACATGATTCAAACAAATTACTAACTTATCAACAACTACCCATGATAATCTCAAGATATTCCCACAGGAAACTACACAACAGTGGAAAAACTATACTAAATTAAGGAACATTTTTTAATTTTTATTTTTAATAAATGAAAGGAAATGGATGAGAAAATGTAGGAAGGATGGGAGTGGAGAAAAGACACACAAAAAAAACACATTGTTGTGCACTTCAGAAAACCCCCAAAACCACATAGAATCATGTGTTTCTGGAGGTTTTTTTTTGTTGAGATATTCAAGTGCATTGTTTTTCTTTTCATTTGGAAAAGTTATTCATTCCAAATTGTATTACAACGTAAGAGGCTATGCAATGCGTCAATTCAATCTTTTAAATAAAAAGAAAACATAATATCACAAATAATTGTGAGTTATTTTAATATGCTGCATAATTTAATATGCAGGTATAATTTATTTTTATTCTTATTTTTGAATTTAGTTCTTCTGTTGAAACTTTTAGGTAGGAATAAGTCACTTAAAAAGAAACAACAATAACCAATTATTAATCTTATCACCTAAATTCAAAGTGAAGATTTTTTTATATTATTTTCAATTTAAAACTGTTAAAACAATTACTAATTAATTTTTATTCTTCAAATGTTACCATAATTGATCATATGAAAAATAAATCTGATCAATTATGATGTCATGGTTTTATGATTCAAATAAAAACATTGCAGCCTCTCTTATTTCACAGTTTTATGATTCTTTTTCTTTTTGTCAGTTGTTCTTTGTTTTCTTTTATTATTGTTTTTCTTTTGAAAATCATCAATTAAAATTTTCATTAAAAATAAATTGTTATCTTTTATTAACCATCAATTAATATTTTCATTATAACAATTCATTATCATACTTGAAATCTTTTATTTATAATTATTACTCTTTTTTCTTCTTTATCATCATCATATTATATTGGCATTACCCTACCTTTTCTTTAGGTATTACTTTTATTCTTATTCATTGTTCTTTTCATTTTTGATGTTTTATGATTTGCTGAAAAGTAATCAAATTTTGTCTTTAGTTTCTAAAATTAACACAATCAAGGTGAGTTTTTGCAGAAAAAAATGAAATAGAAACAATCTCAAAATTGCTTTCAACTTCAGTATGAATCAAAGCTGACTTGCTCAATTGAATTTGAATAATATGTTTGAGGTCTTAACAAGAAGCAAATTGTTAGTCTCAAAAGTTCAAACAAAATAATTTGAAGGGTAGATGCTTTCAGCTGTTTGACATCTCTTTCTTGTCAATTCACAGTGCAAGAAAATATGCTTCAAATACCAGCAGTTTACATAGAGTAGATTTTATTTTACTCTGGTCTTACTCAAGCTTTACTCACACATTATTTTGGTGCACATCCACAGCAAGTAAATTTTTCATAAGAGTTTATTAAAATCAGAGTAAGCTTCATGTTGACTGCTGTCAGTTAAGGAGATTTTCTTGCATTGTTAAGGGGTACTTTTTCCAATGTGAACAATCTTTACATGGTAACAGCAGTTTTGGACTAGTTCTTGCCATTCTTATTATTCCAATCTAGGAATTTAATTTTTACTGAATAGGATCAACACCCAAACTACTACATTACAATTAGCGCTTTTAGCGGATAGCGTAGCGGTATCATGGCCGCTACGCTACATTTGTAATGTAGTGGGTGCATGCTACCGTTAACGCTAACTCACCATGAGAGAAATTTTATCAGTTTGCAATCGCTAAATTGTAACAGTATTTAGCGGCCAGTCGCTACGCTACAGCTACGCTTAGCGGCGCTAGCGCTAATGTTAGCATGTGTATTGGTCCTGGTCTACTGAGGTACTTCATGAAAATTTTGTTTCAGATCACAAGACTTTTATTTACAACACCGTGTGAACCTAGCTGGATTAAATTCAATACGGTCACTGCTACTTTTGATGGTGTTAGTCTCAATGAGCACATTGTTGTGTATGGCAGTAATTAATTTGCATCAGCAGACCTTCAGACTAAAAGTTTCTGAGAATCTCCTTGACTACACCGCCTCCTGCCCCCAATGCGACTGCCCCCAGTATTTCAACTCAAGACTTTTTGTCGCCAATAAATAGCGCTTGCTCAATTTCTTTGACCAACTTAAAATCACAAGTTCATTATTTTTCCTATGATGAAAATACCTTCTCAATCAAAATCTCATTTCCC
>JNCO01002031.1:0-20053 GCA_000785685.1 Uromyces viciae-fabae
TCAAGGCTTAAAATTCTTGAAAATCCTCTCTAAAGTCACACCTGCAAAGGTGTACTTCCAGGTAATTAATAAAATGCTGTACATCAGAAAACGAATCAAAAAATTGATAAGCTATCTCAAGTTACAGACCCTACTGCTAAATCACTAACAAAATAAGATAAAACTTTGGCATTTAGGGTTTTCGTCAAAATTGAACACTAGAGTCACACATGGAGTACAAAATTATGCACAACTGGTCTACTGCTGAGTAATTTAGAGAAACAATTCCCTTCAAATATTTCACACAGGGAGAAAATCAGAAGTAACATAAAATGAACATCAATCAAGGAGAATTCATTTAATGCATATTTTTTTCTCTTGGATTCACATCTGACACTTTCACAATGAATGGAATCCAATGGAATTATATTTTCTTCAAAGCAAGAAAAAGCAATGTGATTCCATAGATGCAGGTATCAGCCAGAAATGAGATACATCAGACTTATGACAGGGATATGAGCTGAAATAAACATCATCATTTTCAGCTTCTTTATAACACTTGGATTTTTAATCAGTGTTTTTTAGAAAATTTATTGGAAAAATTCTGATTTACATTTTTTTCTTTCCAATTTTTCAAAATTGATCCTGTAATTTTCTTAGTTGCCAATCATAAATTGTTTTTGATTTTTTTTGGGGATCAATTTTTGCACCACCCAAAAAATTCTTTGCACTGCCTTTTGACCGTGGTGCAACATGGCGGGCGGAAAAGCGTGCACTACCTTTTCCTGCCCCATATCACCTTTTTTAAATTTTTTTTTTTTGCAGCTCCAAAAAAAAAAAAAAAAAAAAAAATCTTTTTTTAAAAACTTCTTAAATTGCGGATTTTGGCAGGCACTGCCTTTTCCTTGCCTGCAGCTCCTGTTAACCCCCTCATTCCACGCCACAAAGATTCTTTTTTGACAAAACTGAATAGACAGATAATTATAAAATCATCAAAGTATTTTATCATGCAAAAAAAAATGTAAAAAATTGAAAAACATTTTTTTTTGTAATTTTATTTTTTTGTACTCATGTTTTGTTCTCAAATAGTGGATTTTCTTGTGGATTCAGGCTCAGAATCTCAAGTTTTTTCAACATAAAATTTATTAAAAAAAGAATTGAACCATTATCTAGAAAAAATAAAGCTATATACAACAATGCTACTAATCAATCAACATCAATTATATTCAAATTTCTTCTAGGGCACTGAGCTTTTATCAGGTCCAAAAAGACATTAAAATTCTTCTGAATCTTCTTTCCCAAAGGTTTAGCTTCTTTCCTAGCATGATATTTCCATATTGTATCAATTTTGGGGTAGGGTGGAGGAATGGAGCTGGTAGTGAACTGCAATTTGGTGATACAAAACATTCCATCAAGATAAATGAGACAGATTGGTGGATGATTAGTTGAAGGATGGCATAATGGGAGGTAGGTTACTGCTCCTTCTTGGGAAAAAAGTAATACGGGTCTCCTATAAGTATCATCCAAAAGATTTCCACAGGTGGGGAAACACATCGGATACTTGACTCCACAGGGTCCAGGAAGGTGATTTAAGCACTCCTTCAAAGTTTCCACATTTTTAACCCACACAATTTTGAAAAAATCTTCATCTTAATAAATTTAATTGTTTTATTCCATTTCTCAGATAACTTCTTTGCAAGTTTCCATCAATTCATCAGTAGACCTACCCATACTTACTGTAGAAGCGCCAAAGCCATGATTTCCATCAGCAGAGACATTTTTAAATGTTTTAAATGGAATGGATAAATTCAACAGACCAAATTCATTTTTTAAAGCCAAACTAAAAGTATCAGGAAGTTAGTGAGCAGCCAATCAAGAAAAACAAAAAAACTAATTAGTTACATCTGAAACAGGAACATCCTTAACTTCACTGCACATCTCAAATGAAAATGAACTGTAAAAGTTTGAAATCCTTTCATCTTCCTCATCATCTTTATCAAACCACTTAACTTTTTTGATCTTCTCATTATCAAGTTCCCCCAATTTCCTTTTCTGCAATACCCTTCCAGACCTCTGAAAAAAAAGGGAAGAAAATAGGAAAGAAAAACAGGTTCAATACCAAAGAAAAAAAAGGTATTAAATGTTGGAATTTTGATCATTTACCACTTGAGCTTCATTTCTTCCTATAGTTACATAGCTATCTTCACAACCCCTGGACCTAATTGCCAGGGGTTTCCTTTCTCAATATGCTTTAAAACATGAAACATGCAATGAAAAACACCATTAGTCCTTGTTCATAGAACCAATTCAGAGTCTCTTTAGCCATCCAACCGTTCTAATCACTCTCACTTGTTGATTGACAGTGAGTTTTACTATAATGATCCATTGATCACCTTATTGTTTCTCCATTGATCCTTTGATCACTTCATAATCATCTCACTTATGGTTTGATCAAATTATCAACATTCATATTTTTCTTCATTAAAGCTACTGTCTTTGTTGGCCCCACATCCACAACATCTTGTGGATGCTCACCCTCAGAGCTTGAGCTTGTTTCCCAATCCTGATTGAGATATCAAATGAAATTATAATAATGGAAGATATATCTGATAAAATGAAATCACTTACCACCTCTGCCTTCAAAGTTTTTTTAACTTTTCTTTTCACCAAAGGACTCTTTTTATCTTCCTTTTGAGGCATACCTATTTTTCTCTTTGGGGCCACAAATTCAAATCCACAAGAGTCCCTTTTAGAAGAATTTGTTGATTTGTGAGTGACTTTCAGAATTTTATTGAGGGGGCCTTTAGGTCATCCTTTGAAGCGTTTATTGGGATCTGATTTTGGTTCTTGAATTTCTCTAAGTTCATATTTTCCTTCAAAAAGCTTGCTGATCTGAGTCAAATGAAATCATTTCTCACCAGGTTGAAAAGATTGATTTTTTTTGTAAAGTTCACCAAGATATACTTCATTTTTTTTTTCTTTGATGGAGACTTAATCTTGATCCTGAAATTATTCATTTTCATTTGAGATCACCTTAGAAAAGCAAAAAAATAAAAAAATAGTTAAAATTCAAAATTAAATTCAAAAAAAAGTAGTTAGAGTAGAATTTGAAGGAATTTAATAGAAGAAATATCCAACTAACCATGTGATTGACATGTCATTGTTGGTGAAAGTTGTCAGCTTGCTACAATGTTGAGCAAGCCAACATTGACATAAAATAATTAAAATAAAATAATAAAATATAAATAAAATAATAAACATAAATAAAACAATAAATATAACCAAAAAATATACAGAAAGTACATTAAGGAGTTACAAAAAAGTCAAACATTATTGCATATTTGGAATCCTTGTGAAAAATTAACCCCAGTCACCCAGCAAAGGTATGGGCAAAAAATAAGTCCTTCTATTTTATTTTTAATATTTAAGCAAAATAGAAGGAAACCCCTGAAAACCAAGAAACCCTGAATTCAGACGTAATGAATACTCACGCATAGGTATGTAGTATCAAATTATGCTTAAAAACGAGGTGTGGTGTATGGTTTAAGAGATAATTGCATATTTGCAATTATGTCAATAATTGTCAAATGACTCGGGTGCTGACATGATCAGTACCGTGGAGAAAATGCCAGTAAAATAAATGAGCTTATATAATCCAGCTGGGAGATTCCCGCGGGCCTGAATGGGCCAAAACTGCTTTGTTCAAATGACGTGGGCAATAGTACAGAAAACCATTCCCACATCATTCAAAAATACTGAATAGTTTCTAGAAACTTCTCCCCGTGGAAGTATCTATTTTTCCCGTAAATTAAACACATTAAACTACCCAGGAAAAATAGAAACAACTATTGGAAATAAAAATTCAATAGAAATAATAATTTTCAAATATTATGTTCAATGAAAAAGTGACATTTATGATTCAAAAAATCATAACTCTGTCAGAACATTCGTGAAAAATATATAAAAATCTTAGAAAGTAACCTTGGTTGACGTTTTCCCAAGGATAAATGAGACAGGTAATGGAATTTAGTCATTTGAAATACTCAATGCCCACAAGATTGCGCTATTTTACCGAAAAATGACATTTACACGTCATGAGAACTTTATGGTACCATCAGAGCGCTACAAGAGGACCTAAAAATATATAAAAGGACCTCCCTCTTCGTCCTAATCCCTCTCATTCACTTTTACCTATCACTTACATATTCATATATTATTCTTAGCTCATCAACTGCGCCCAGGAATCCGTGAATCTAGTGATACTTAAATTTCTGAACTCTGTTTCTGCTCAACAGATTAAACTTAAGCTATTCTTTCGTCAAAATACAGTTAGTGGTAAGTATACTAATCATTATAAAAGTAGTAAGTACTTTTCTAGTATATTTTTTGCACTTAACTAATAAAAGGGCATTAAATTACCCCTGCATAGCAGGCCCCTACGCTCAGGGCATTTAATAACCCCAGTTTCATACTGGCCCCTGTTAGATTCGAAGGGTTGTTCAAAACCACCCCTATCTGTGAACAGATAGGTCCCTTCTACCAGAAAAGGGCTTTAAATAACCCCAGCTCAGCTGGCCCCTTTTCAAAAAATAATATATATATATTTAAAATATTATTAAAAATATATAAAAAATTATAAAAGATTTAAAATACTCATAAAAAATCTTACCATACACTTCTTGCACCGTGTGTAGCTAGTAGAGTTAGGCTCTAGGCATCACATAGGCTGACAAAAGTCTACCAAATGAAAAATGGGATTTTTTTTTAGCTTTATATTCATTAACTTGATGGAGACATGGAATACCCATTGAGTTTGAATAATTGCAGCTGATAAATTTTGCTGATTGATCTTTTGAGCTGGAATTGGAATGAGAATGAATTAATTTGAGGGCAAAATTAGAAATTAATCCTCAGAGATTTTTTACACAAGAAGGAGGTCCTTGGAGTGACTTTAAAGATTTTTGAGAGGCTTCCAAGGGGTGTTGATTTATTTGAATGGAAATAGCATTAAAAATTTGTCTAACTACTGCAGAAAATTAACCAGATGATGTTTTGATAAATCTTTTAATGCAATAATGGAGGCCTTCAACTCTGTATGTGCTTGTGTTTCCAAAATGAGGATATTGATTTCATAAATAAGTTACAAATTTTTATTTTTCTGGGGGCCTGTTCTCAATCATGTATTCAGAGGTGGGGATATTCCAGGCAAGAGAGAGTTGGGAAAAGTTATGTTGATAAATTGCAGGAGATTCTGATTCAATACGAAATGTCCAATGTTTGGTGAATTTATTACATTCCTCCTCAGATTTCAAATATTTTCTGCAGTTCTGTAAAACATTTTTCATGATGTGCCATTGAAATAGAAGATTTTGAGTTTCAGGATACATATTTTTGATTAAATTGATGAGCACCTGCTCTCTGTCTGTGATGATAACTTTGGGCTGCTTATTATTAAGGAAAGAAATGAATTATTCAAGTGCCCAAGAGTAATCATCCAATTTTTTACCCAAAAGAAAACAAAAACCAACAGAAACAGATGTTGAGTGCACTGAATCAGATAATGTGAACATGATTTTAATTGCTTTTCAATCTGAGACATAAAGAAAATTGAGAAAAAGAAAACATAAGAGAATGACTTACCTGGATCAGATAATGTGAACATAATGAGAAAAGAGAGTGTTCACACTATCTGGTCCAGGTAAGACTACAACACAGAGACATGTCACACACTCTGACATGTGAGTGAAAAAGCAGAGAGAAAAATAAAAAGAAACAGAGACAAGAGACATGTCATGAATCCATGACACTGCAAAAAAATCTCCTGCAACTGCCAGCAGTTGACATGCAGCATACTCTGGTTTTACTCAGTTTTGACTTCAACTTACTCCAAGAGTCCTTTTTTTTACAGTTACTGTGCATCATGCACAGTCACTGTGCATGCAAGTAAGGTTTGAATAAAGTTTGAGTAAGGCCAGTGTAAAATAAAAGTTAAACTAAAGCTACTGTATGTTATAAACTACTGGCAGTTGCAGGAGATTTTTTTGCAGTGTGACACATTTGAAAAAATTTGAAAGCACACTAGCTCAAAAAAATATTTATTATAGTTGTTAATCCCAGAAATGTGCATCAATGACATTCAAAACTTTTTTTTTTTGTACATGCAATCAATAAGAAATGTGGTGGGGAATTCAAGAGTTAATTTAATGGATTTAGGGTGGGTATTCCAGAGGGAAGCAATCTGTCCATCTTTTTTTTGAATAAATTAGTGGAAACTTAAATTACAAAGCTTGTGAATAAGAGCTTCAATGAGAGTTCTACCAGATAAATCATGTTTTTTGATTGCTTTTCTTTGATTATAGATTCCTCAAAGTGAAATTTGGGAGCGGGCTTGTGCATCTTGTGTTTTACTAATGCATTGTCTCTACTGGAATCATTAAGTATAATTCTTGGTAGTATGACTCAATATTATTCATTTTAATTTATTTCTTATCATTAAACAAAATATTACTGAAAATAATATAAATAAAATAAAAAATAAAAAATAAAAAATCAAATATATATTTCCTATTGCAGCATATAGATATTATCTTTTCAATCAATTTTATTTCCTTTTCCTAAGTTATTGTATATTTCCTTATTCAGCCAATATTATTTTACTTTCCTTTTTCTACCTATTTTATATTTTCTCAAATTACTTAATCCAGCTTGTAACCTAAATGGATCAAATTCATCTTGTATCACAAGATGAAACTGATTTATATAAATAGAGGCTGATTTTAGCCTGGTTGTATTTCCCTTCTCCCTATGAAATCATACATATAAATTAGTTTTCATCAATATTCTCTTGAAAGTTATAATAACTTTATCATCTTGGAGTATGAAATTTTTAATATTTAAAGGTTTTAATCCAGCATCAGTCATTTTTATGATTACATCCCTTTGATCAGAAGCAAGGTGGCAATCAATGGGTTGTTGAGATGGTTAAATTGAGGGAAGATTATTGTGATTGGTGGATATAATTTTAAACTTCCAAGCACCTTGCTTTTCATAGAAATTTCCAGATAATTTAAAAGGACATTCTATTCTGTGTCTATTTCCCAATTTCCCTTCTGCATGTTCCCCCATATGGCTGCATGACCTATTGCATTGGTAGACATAATGGAGTTTATTGTTGTCTGAATTTTTATGGTCAAAGCAAAACCATGGTCTTTAGCCCAGTTTTGAGTAGCATCAACCAACTCCCGCCTCTCTTTGTATTGGAGCTCAGGAGGGGGAGGTGTGTTTCAGCTTCTAGACATTTCAGATGTCTAAAAACTGAAAGGTATATTTTTTTATGTTTTTTTTTTTTGTTTGATTTATATTTCTTTATTTTTATTATATTATTGTGATTTGAGATATTAATTGTTGAGACTGAAGGAATTAAATTATTCAGTTTAGTCTTAAACACCGCATGGAAACAGGTGACTTTGTCTGCGCAGTGTCACTCTGACTCTGTGGCTGCCGCAGCTTCAAGTTTTTGAGAGTCATCTGAACTTCAGGCATTGCTCACATTGGAATATCAAAACGTAAGTTGACGTTGACATTAATTCCATTAAACTACTGGATACTTGATATGTACCTGATTTATTGATTTTTTTTTATGTAGCTACCAAAACATTGCTGCTCTTCTTCAAATTTAAACCCAATTTCTTCATCAACTTCAAGCCTGAAACCTACACTTTCAAATCATACCCACCTTCCTCATCATCAACAATCCAATCAACCTATCTATTTACTCAGATATTCACTCAGATCATCAAATTTAACTAACCTATCTCCCTCTCCAGTTCATCTTGATTATCCCCATCAGCTCTTCATATCTATTTCAAATCCACAACTATCACCTCCAACCCTCTCACAGAGTCTCAAATATTTAAAATCAAATGTATTGTTCAATTTTCTCTCCCCTTGTGCTTTCAATCTCCTGCTTGACTACAATCCAGCGGAAAATAAACAATATCAGCTCCATTCCACTCAATCAAATCATTATTACTTAAACCAACAAATCTTTTATAGAGGAGCCAGTTGGATCGATCCAAAATTAACTGCAATTGTGATCAAAATTTTCAAAGGTCAAGGTAGGTTAGACCACATGATACTCATGCCATGAATGAGAAAATTACATTTAATTCTGAACTGACTGAAAATGTTGACACATCCAATTCACAACTTCCATCCACTAGAAGCAAACAATGTAAGCAAAATCCTATTCTAACACAATCTTATCATGATTTAATCCTAGCATCCAACCAAGCCAATTGACCTCACTTGGTTATTCACTTTCTCACTAAAGCCATCAAAAGAAATGAATCCTATTTTCAAAATATGTTATCAAAACCACCCAATAATGTAAATTTTCCACCTATTCCTGAATTAAGATTTCAACCAGCTAAATTTACAAAATTCATCCCCAACTTGGTAAGAAAAAAAAGAGATACACAATATTAATTTGTTAGACAATAGAAGAACTAAGTTTTATTAGAAATTTAGCCTTAAATTGTTCTTCTAAATTTCCTTTTGAAAAATTTAAATGGAAGATTATTTTGGAATCCATCTTTCCAAGTTTGAACTTGAATCAAATCAAAATTGAGAGATAGAAAAATCTAATAATTCAATTTTAGAAAAAATTGTTTTTACTCATAATCAACCAAGTCAATTTATTTCAAATCAGGAAGAAATAAATAAAAATAAAGAATTAGATGAGGAAGTAATTGTCAATATATATCTTGAGAATCTTTTTCAGATTGTCCATTGTCAACGTCAGCTTATGTTTTGAGATTTCAATGTGAGCAATGCAAGAAAGTCAGATGACTCTCAACAAGTTGAAGCTGCGGTGGCCGCAGAGTCAGAGTGACTCTGCGCAGCCAACATCACCTGTTTGCACATGGTGACAGTTCAGATCTTGCATCACTTGAAAATCAACTAATGTGACCCAGGTTCAAACCACCATGGAGTCACACATAAAAATAAAGTAGTTATTAAAAACACTTATTATAAAATTCAATGTTAAAAGAAAATCATGCATTGTATTTTCAAGAAATCCCCTTCTTGAAAATATTTCCTGAAAATACCACAGGATATGTGGATTCAGATTTTTTATTTTGCACATGATAAGGGTGTATCATTTACCCTTATCATTTGGTTTTATTGTCCTTCTCATTAATTGGGGATATTACCCCAATCAAAAACCTTTTCACAAGAATAAGAAAAGCGTGAAAAATTGAGAATTCATTGGAGAAGGAAAGAATATAAATACTCTCTACTTCCCAACATTTAACAATCAGAATTAATTTAGATAAATACATTTTAACAAGATACTTAAGCCCCTTTTAAATACTACAAGAATATTTCAAAGATCAAGTAAGTTTAATAACATTTCTCTAATAAATTCCATCCTACAGGGCTCACCCCTCCTTCTAACAGAATTAGAAGGACAGTTTCCTCAAAAAAGATTGAAATGAATTCCCTCCAATCCCTCCACTTGTTAATAAGAAGGAGCACTGCCTTCTAGGCGTGAAGACACCCTTTTTTAGAGTATCCAGTTAAAATAAATTTCATTTTTATTTTAACTGAAGATTTATTTTGTGTACTAGTAATCACGGCCTTAAGGACAATAGAGATTACTAGTAGGAAGCCCACAGCTCACAGTTTGGATGAAATTTATTTTTTATTATATTCAGGATTTGTTTCTACATTTTCCACAGGTGAGGAAGGAACAGGGGAAGGGGCATGTGCAGCAGATTCAGTTTGTGTCATATTTAAACTATGTATTGCAATTATTTATAATGGACAGGAAGAGTAAAAAAAAGAAGAAATAGAAGAGGGTGATGATGTGGAATGGTTGGTGAAGATGATTAATTGATTTGATAGGTAAAAATGGGAGAAAAAAAATGAAAAAAAAAAAAATGTCAGAAATGTTTGAAATTTTATTTTCAAGGAGATTAAGGTGAGAACAAACACTCTAAAATTAATTTTTTAGCAGTAGGCTAGGAAGGGTTGTGTGTTCATTGGTGGTTCCAAGTGGGGATGTGAGAATTTTGAGAAAAATGTAATAAAAAAATGTTTTAATCAATAAAAAATCTTCAAATGATATTCTCATGTTTTAAGAGCATGAAGGATAAAATTTCTTAAACTTTTATTGGTTTTATAGGGTGGTGTGATGGCTTAGATCAATTTCCAAGTTGTTTGCAAGCAGTATCAGAGGTTTTGGTGGTTTTGAGTGGATTTTTAAAATCAAAAAGCTGTTGAAGTTGCCCAGGGGGTCTGGGGCCACTTTCCAACACCTCAGAACCCAAAAAAAAAAAGGTTTTGAAAAAACCAGTGTCGGGCAGGAAAAGTTGGTGCATGCTTTTCCACCCAAAAAATTGCCAGAGACTCAAAAAAACTGTCTCAATTATAAAAAATCAGCAACAATCTTGCTTAACTTGCCTCCAAGGCATGGGGGACTTCCTGAAGTGAGTTCAGTGTCTCACATTCTTGCAGGGGCACCTTCTGCATGCAGACAACAAATCCTGCATGCTACCTGCTATACAATGGAGTGCGCAGATACATTCACCTTGAAGATCTTTTTCAAGTGGATTTGTTTTTTTGAATCAAAAAGATCTTTTGCTTCTTTTGAGTTTTTTTTTTGAGCTTTTCTTGGCTGGATTTGCCAGTTATATTTTCCACTAAAAATAAGTGGCAAATCTAACCAAAAAAAAAAAAAACTCAAAAAATCCCCAATAAAATTCAAAAACTATTTATAATTGGCACCTTATTATACATTTGTCATATTCATGCTCTTTGGGCTACTCTCATAATCCTTGCCTATAATTTTGAGATAGAAAGCTTCATTTTTTTTTTTTAAAAAAAATATAAGACAAAATTTTGACAAGGCACCATACTTTTGTTGTCACTAGTTGGTCAGAGAGCCCAGTTTTACCATGTCAGATGTTCATGAGAAGAGAAAGTTTTTCTTTCCCAGCTTGCACTTCTGACATATCCCAGTGTAACCTGTAATTTTGAGTTGAGGTGATTATTCATTGCGTTTTGGCAATGGTTGATTGAGCGATATTGACTTGCTTGCTATTCCCCTTTGATTTTTTTGTGCTACTCCTTGGGGAGTCTTCTTGCTGTACTTGATGATATTGATATGTATACTACATCAACTGTCACACGTTGTACTTTTAGTCTCCACATTTGCGATATTGACGAGACCCACTGCATATACTTTATATTTATCTGGTGGTGAGAAAACTTTGATTTAAATAAATAAATTTGATTAATGCAGAAAACTTAGAAATTAGATCGAACAAGTTTCAAGAATTTCAACAACTTCAAAGGAGGGAACAACTATAATAAATCACACTCATTCCAAATAAACATTCAATCAAAATATACACACTTATACCTTTCTGAAATGCTTTATTACCACTGCGCTGGTTCACTACAATTCTTACCACCTCCTGACCATTTGTCCAATCCACTTCAGGAGTTCATTAAACTAGAACGATCTCATGAAACGAGGTAGGTATTTTACTATTCACTTCACACACACACCCAAAAAAACAAAAGAAAAATACTTATCTGAATCTAATCTTACCATCAGTCTTCGAGCTTGGAATCAGGACTTCTTGGCTGCAAATGTTGCTATGAATTCTTGGGCTCTTTCTGAATCCACTGATCGTAAAATCTTGGCAAGTATCTGAGATTTTTCCCTAGATCTAAATCAAGAAAGAAATAAGAAACGCTACGATGCTAATCATTCATTCCCCCAAACAGGAAACTTTGACTCAGATCTCAAAATTACTCTCTAAAGCTGTCTCTGCTCAGAATCATTATGCCACCGCGTTGGCTGATTATCGGGCCTGCTTAAAACAGACCCAGGACAAAGAGGCTGAATTAAGAATTATTAAAAGAGATCGCGAGATACTCCTCAAACGTTTCCTCAAACTTAGTCGCAGAGCATCCTTCACTCCTTCAAATAATCTCGACTTTCGAATCAAACTCGATGACGCCAAACGAGAGCTATCAATCTGTCAGACAACTCTACGTGCCGCTGCCGATGAACTTCATGAAGCAAAACAAAAATGTTTGCGCGAAGCCCTTCGAGCTAAACTTTCAAAGTTTGAAGATCTCGGCCAATCCATCAAACTTAATGCCCACCAGGCCGTTCAACTTCTCGACCAAATCATAGTAGATGATCCCTCGAGTGAATCCGAATGTAGATTGCCATGTTTCTTTTTTTTTTTTTTTTTATCTTGTGACATCTACTGACATTTTTGCCTCTCAAATTCGTAGCCGACTTTAAGAGTTGTGATAGGGATTCTATCGACGAACAGCCACTGCTTACTCCTCCCGTGGCCAATCATGACCATAATTCGTGGCCCGTAAGATCTCATCCTCAACGCACAAATGCTCCAAATCCTCTCACCATGAAATCTCCCCGGCGTCCCTCAGTTTTAGGATCTCAACCAGATCATATGATTGAACGGCCATCCAACACCAATCATCCGGCTGGGCTCCATATCTATTCTGGATCACGATATCCAGATCACTCCAAAAAACAGATCGTCCCTGGTACTGCTTTGATGCCACCCCCGAGGATTTTGGTCAGGAAACGTGCTTCAGTTCATTCAAGACATTCCCATCCGCGACCTCAAGCAAGAGCGAAGCCACCTTCCCCATCTTTCGGCACTCGTTCGCATCATTCAAACTTTCAATCTCGACCCAGTCGCACACATGTGCGTCACCGCTCTCAAAGTTTAGATCCTCGGCATTCTTCAACTACCTTTTCTCGAGAAAATTCAAAACCTCGAAAGTTGATCCGACCGCGTCCTTCCCGTGTCAACTCCAACCCGTCCACCATCAAAAGTTTGAGTCATCTTCCCTTCCCAAGTCGGCAATCTAGGGCAGAAGAGCAAGGTGGTACATTTAAATTTTTCCCTAAAGGTATGATCTCAAAATTAGGAGCAATCGCCAAAAGGAAAGACGAGAAAATAATGTCGACGAAAAATCAACCGGACGGTGATGATAAAACCGCAGATCTCGAATCTCTTCAAGCTAGTCAAGAACGGTCATTTTGGCCTACGATCCAACCGCTTTCATTATGTTCAGATACTTGCTCTGATGACTCGTTTAGCGATAACGAACCCAGAGGCGACAGATATCAATCAGAGGAGGAAATTGGGAAACTTGACTACCCGATTAGAGTTACTCGAATAGGAAGAACTGGTGTTCAGTCGACTCGAGGAGCCAATCAGGATTCGAGTCCAGAACGAGTGTCAAAAAAGATCCAGCCGCCTAAATCAACACGACGCCATAATCAACCAACTTCGTGGAATGATATACCCAAGCAGCCTAAAAAGAATAATCAGAATCAAAGAACGAAGCTATTACGAGCCAATCGAAAGTCTATAGCAACACCATCTCCGGAGGAAAATTCATATTCAGATGATCGATCTGCTCAAGCTACTCTAAAAGATGGTTGGAATGGATTAATTGCAGAAGAATCAGGATCTAGGCATAAAGTAGATGAAAAAACAATCGAACCACTGACTACAATATACTCACCTTCGAGTCGAGCTAAAGAGTACAATGGATCTTCAACAAGTGAGATCGGAGTAAAAAAATTAGGATCACCATTTGATTTACAACGTCGTCATCGAATCATAACCAATAAGAAGTCAGATGATTTAATTGTAAATGAAAAACAGCACGATTCAGATCAAGAGTCGGATTATTTAAATCAAATATCGAAACCACACCAAGGAGAAGCAGAAATGAATGGAAAACCAAAGAATGGAATTTCACTTCAACATCCTCTTTCAAATCTTCCCCTTGATGATACCAATGGTGAATTGGAACTTGAAATCGATAATACTCACAAGGCTATGGGTGATATCAAATCTAAATTCATCTCTCTTGGAATGCATCCATCTACTTGATCGCCATGCTTTTCTTTTTTCTTCCTGACAAATGAATTCTCTTAACTTGTTTCCTTCTTTTTCTTCTTTGAGCTTATTGCACTTGGAGAGAGAGACTCATTCTTTCATCTCCCTCATCATTTACCCTTTACGAAGCATATTTTCTTTCCAATAATAATTACGCCATTCATGAAAACTATATATACATACGCACACACATACATATATGTATATACATAATTATACCCCATATATCGCGCTCTTCAACTAATATTTTCTATATTATTATTTTTTATATTTATTGCATATATGCTTTCTATCATTGGGTTAAAAAAATTTATATTCCTTGATTTGATTGGCTTAATTTATTATTTTCTTTTAATTTTAGCTTGAAGATTAATACGTTTTTCTTCCTTTGTATACATTGATTTTAGGTTTAAATCAATTACCACTTACCCCTTTGTTCTTTTCTTGTTTGTGTTTTAAGATTATCCTTTTTGTTTTTAACAAAAACAATTTTTTTTTAAAGGAAGTTGTTTCTCCAGCATGCTTTTGGGTTTTTTCTCTAATCACATTTTTTTGGGGGGTTTTCTTGTTATATTCAATTAAATTTCTACCTTTGTTATTAGTTTTTTTTACATGTTATATATTTCTTTTTTTTAAATACATTCTTTTTACAATCTGGATTTTTTTTATTAGGTGTCTCCTTGGTCAACCTGCATTTGATTGTCCAATAAAAGTGAAGCTAATGTGAACAGACATCTGAAAGAAATTAAGATGGTTTGACACCAAAACTGTTAAAATTTAGGATCAATAATTTAATAAAATAATAATAATATTTCTAAAGTTTTCTGATTTTTATTTTTTTTAAGAAGAAATAACCAATTTTTAAGAGAATGGGGCAAGTGAGGAACACTTGGAAGGACTCAGGGTGGCTCGGAGAAAAAAGTAGGAGAGTCAATGGTTTTGAATTACTATAAAATGGGTTTAAATGATGAGGAAAACAAATTAGACCCCCAATATTTATTTGAGGGGCCTAATGTGGTTTCAACAACTGTAAAGAAACAAAAAAGAAAAAAGAATCAAAAAGAGAAGAAAATAAAAAAGACAATCCAGACTATTTTTAATGAACAAGATTGAGCAGTTTTCAATTCTAACAACATAGACTGTGGGAGGGTTAATTCCACAGATGAGATTCTTGTGAGTAAAAAAAAGAAGAAAATAAGAACAAAAGAGATGAAAAATCTTGAGAACAAAGAAAACAAATAATTTAACTATTTTAGTAAGTCTGGCTCATAAGGCTGCTGCTTTAATTAAAAACTGTTATTCTTAGACTACCCATTATCACTACTTTCGACTAATTTTATCTCTTAATAAAATTGAAATAGAATTATTTTTAAAAAACTAATAAAAAATAAAATAGAAAAAAAATTTTATTCACGAGGCAAAAGGATCAAATTCCAACAAAAACCCGCTTTTTATTATACACTTAGAAATCAGAAAATAAAAGACTAGTTGCTCTGGAAGTTCAAAATCAATGTTTTTTTATATCATCAAAGGTGTTCTTTTAAATGAAAATTGTGTGATCTTTTTCCAAAAGAACAAGGGCATATCTGATTGAAAGCATTGTTGAGATAAAACCATTTTATTAGAAAATAAAAAAAAACTAAAATACAAATAAAGAAATAATCCAAATTCTTGCACCTTAAAGTTGACTTAAACCCACCATTGAGCCCCAGTTTGTTTGAACTTAATGAGTTGTCTGTTTTGATAGATTATATAAACAAAAAGCTGAGATAATTTTACCTGAGGTAGGATTCAGGATTCTTGTTTCTGGTTTACCTGAATCCACCTATACTTGGAAGCTGTTGATGAACAACTATGAACATATGAGGAGACTGAAAACCTTTGATGCTCAGATATTTGGGGGTTGTTGTTGTAATTGTTGAGGTGACAATGTGTGCTAACCGTGATGTATCACCACAGTCTTGAAATTCTGTCGGACTGACCCACAAGCACTACCACCCAGCAACCTGGCAGCCACAAGCGTCTGTAGCCTAGTTGGTAAAGGCAGCACTCTAGTATGTGTCTCAGCTATGCTGAGGTCATGGGTTCGACTCCCATCAGAATTTCCCTCTTATCTTTCTTTCTCATCCCACCCATTAGTTTACTCATCCTCACTCCATTTTTACCTGAATCCACCTATACTTGGAAGCTGTTGATGAACAACTATGAACATATGAGGAGACTGAAAACCTTTGATGCTCAGATATTTGGGGGTTGTTGTTGTAATTGGTATTGCATTGCATTTCAAAGAGGGGATTGGGTAAACTTGAAGGGGATGAAAGGGAAAGAAGAGTTAGTGAGGCTAATTCTAGTGCTTGGTGTGCACAGGTGGTGAATGTTTTATTGTATTGGTATTGCATTGCATTTCAAAGAGGGGATTGGGTAAACTTGAAGGGGATGAAAGGGAAAGAAGAGTTAGTGAGGCTAATTCTAGTGCTTGGTGTGCACAGGTGGTGAATGTTTTATTGTCAGAATAGTGAATGCATCATACACCCTCCTGGTACAGCCAGTAGATCATTTCTATCAGCTGCCTATTGTTCCAAGACCCAATTCCCTGTGAACACACAATGTGGTATTTATATTTGTGTTGGGAAGCTGAGGCAAAAAAGGAGTGATATGAGGAGCAGGTGGAGTCATTGTGAAAGCTGATCAAGAGCTTTGGCAAAGGTGGAAAGTATTTGCAAAGTTGGTTGCTTTTAGCATTGAGGATTCGCATTGCATTTACTAAAAGCGGAGGTATTGCAGACCGTAGGGTTTTTGGGGGATGAGCGGTCATGCAGATTAGGCAATCGGATGTGGGTTCCTCAGGAAGTTGCTGCAGGTTAGATTGGTACTTGGCTGGGGATCAGCAGGGGGGGGTGAGGGTTGTTAGCATTGTGGAAAGAAAAACCATGTCTGTACATAGTGGAGCCTTTCTGCAGGTTCCTGAACTTGATGGTTCTGCTATGAGACCAAATAGTAAGTTTACTTCTATGACAACCTACAATTTCAACTAGAAACCCCAGGTCACTGGCCCCTTTCTATCTACCAACGCTTCCGCAGTTACCTTTCCTAAGTGAGCTTACAAGAGAGAAAAGAACCTAAGTTTCAATGTTGCTGAGATTATGATTCCTAAGATGCTATATGTTAAGTCTCTCCTCTGATATCCCTATTTACAAGCCCACTTCCCTCTACTTCCCAGCCCACAGCCCGATTTCCTCAAATTCCTCCTTCTCTACCCCTGGTTTCTGTCTCTGAATCTGTTTTTGTCCCAATCACCAATTCCATGTGCACCCCACTAACAGAACCCTTACAGCCAACCAATACCACCCTATTTCTCACAGCCCACCGGATTGGATTGTTATCCATCAATGATCCTCAACTTCCCCTGCTGATCCGCAGCCCTTAGAACTGATCTACCCTGCAGCACCTTCCTGAGTAACCCATATCCGCTTGGCTAATCCAGATAACCGCTCAGCCCCCCAAAAGCCCTACGCTTCCGCATTACCACTGCTTTTAGCAAATGCCTGAAAATCCCCAATGCTAAAAGCATACACTTTTAAGATTTTTTACACTCTCACCAAAGTGTTTCATCAGATTGCACAATGAATCAATTTGCTCCACATTTAATTTGTCTCTACCTTTGCCATTGCCCCATAAATGCCAAAGAAGATAACAATACAGTCCAGTGGGCTGTGAGTCATGGGGTGGTATCACTTAGCAGTAAGGGTTCTGGTAGTAAGGCACATGTGGAATTGATGATTGAGGAAAATGGCTGTGGAGACTAAAATTGGGGGTACATGGGGGAGATTGGGGAAGTTTGGGGAACCAGGGTTTGTGGGAGGGAGAAGTAGAGGGGAAGTGGGAATTTTGAATGGCATCATAATATATACATATCTTACAACTACTTAATAAAACATTCTTAGTGTGTTTTTTTTTGAATTAGGGTTCATTTCCTTAGTAAGATATCTTAGGGAAGACAACTGTGTAAGTACCAGAAAATAGATTAGGGCCAGTTGACTGGGTTATCTAGGGTATCTAGTATAAAGGTATAAGTTGGTCTTAATAAATAATTGTATTTAGTCTCAAAGCAGAACCTTTGAGTTTCTGGAATATGCAGAAAGGAATCTTGGTGTATGGGCACAGTTTTTATTTCCCCAAAGATTGAACCTCAAGTGTCTTTCAACTCTTTCTATCAGCCCCCTGCACCTGATTAGCCTATTACCAAGTCAATACCAATAATTCTCACCTCAACCGCTTTGTCTGGCAGCCTGCCTCATTCTCTTTCCAGTAACACTCCTAATCATGTGTAGCATATTGCCTTGCATCCTCATATGAGCCTACAGGATACCAGCTCCAGATGGTACATCAATTTTGCTAACCCCACATGAAATTTGTGGCAACACTACAGATCAAAATACCATCTCTTGCACCAGATGGACAATAATGTGTAGTGTGGGCGGCCCTCAATCCCTCAGCCATATGCCCTTGCCATGGGGTGCTGCTTGTAGATTCTAAAATGTTCAATTTCAGAAATTTCAAGCAGTATATTTGTGTTGGGTGGATTAGGCAAAGGTGGAGTGGTATCCTGATCAGTTCATGTCATCATGCAGGCTGATCAAAATCTTTGGCATATGTGCAAAGTATTTTCTAAGTTTGGCCAGTTTTGGTAGTGGGGAAACGCAGAGCACTTATTAGCAATGGAGATATTGAAGAGTGTAGGGTTTTGGGGGGTTTAGTGGTAGGCATATTAGGTAATTGTACAAGGGTTACTCAAGAGGGTGCTATGGGGTAGAACATTATTAAGGGATTTAGATCAGCAGGGGAAGGCAAGAGTTGGATTAGCAAGGGGAACTGCAAGCTGAAGGGTGATATTGGTCAGTAGCAAGGGCTCTGAGAGTAAGGCAGACACAGAATTGGTGATTAGGGCAACTGCTGCAGAGGTGGAAACCAGTGGTACACAGAGGAAGTTGGGGGTGTTTTTATAAGGAGGAAAAAGCGGAAGTTGGAGATATTGTAGGATTAGATTATATATAAATAACCATACATATTCCTAGCTTTAGAGTTCCTGAGAGTCTTTTAGGGTCTCTCTCAGAGTAACTAAGAGTAGGTAACTTCAGAGTATTAGTAGATTGATAGAGGCCAGCTCACTGGGATATCAAGTCTAGAGGAACTGGTTAGTCTAGGTATTTTTCTCTCTAATAGTTGTCAAACATGTAAGAATTTCACAACTAAAGAAATATTTTATTTCAGTTTTTTAAGCAAAATAAATACTAATGAAATTTAAATACAAAGTAAATTTTAATAAGTTGATTAATTTTTTATTTACCTAGAGGCAGTTTATAAAAGTGACTTTTTATAATATATTTGAATTTTTATAATAACTTATTATTTTTATTATTTATAATTTGATAATATTAATAATTTGGATTGATTTGAATTTAGAGCTTCATATTGTTCTGATTAATTTAATAATAACAATGAAGATAATTTTAGTAATGATTCTTAATAAATATAAAATTTAATCATTTTGTTTTTATAAAATTTATTGTTTTGTTTTTTATTTATTTTTTATATTTTATTTAATTGTTTAATTTCTTTCTTGATCTTGGTGATTGTTGAAATTAATCTTTTTAGTTTTTATTTTAAAACTGTTGTGAAAAAGAAAAGAATGACATTAACCTAGAATCAAATTTTTGATTTCACTTTTATTTTATTGTTATGTTATTTATGGTGCTACTATTCTCATGTGGTCAGCCCGCAAACTCACGCCGTTTTGACCGCGTATGGACCGACCATGTGCACGTGGTTTTCCACAGGCCCATGCGGTTTTTAAACCACATGTTTTTGAAAAATAAAAAAAAGGGAAAGGTTCTTTGGGGTCTAAAATCCTCACAGAAAATTCCTCAGAATTATTGAAAGGGGTTTGGCCCCCCAAAAAATTAATCAAAAAAATAATAATAAAATAAAAAAAGATATTTGTACAGGGTTTTTTTCCCACAGGACAGGGCCCCTTCATAACGTTTTGAGGCCCTGTACAAATCATGTTTTTTATTTTATTATTTTTTTTTGATTAATTTTTGGGG
>JNCO01002032.1:0-20052 GCA_000785685.1 Uromyces viciae-fabae
TACTGTGGGTAGTGAAAAAAAAAAAAAAAAAGCATTTCAGTTTCTAGAATAAATACAATTTGATGTTTCTTACATGGTAGTTCTTATTGAATAGTATTTGAGTTGTTGATTGTGATTTTAATCGGTCAACTTTCAACTCCCTGTGAAATATTCACAAAATGTTGAGACATGCCATGTGACACACAAACACAAAGAAAAATAATTCAAACATCATATAGAAAATCTTTCTTTACCCAACATCCCCAGCTCACCTACGATAGAAATTCATGAATTGAGGAAACGATATTACTCAGAAAAACTTTGAAAAAAGTGAAAAGAAAAAATCTATCATCAATTTTGACTTGTATCGCGTCGTTGGTTCAGGTTCGCATAAATTTCTTTTCAAGATCCTTAACATTTCAACTACATAGAGATTCAGCTTAAAAAAACAATCAATTCTTGTCGATTAGTATTATTAGTTACACTCTCACCACGCTTCACCCGCTGCAGTCAACTCAAGCTCCACTGCTTTTTATTCTTCTCCTTCTTGTACCCCTCAGTGACAAGACCCATCCACTTCTCCCTCTTCATTTAAATTTATCCTTCTATCTAGTCTGGCTTTTTTTTTAAACTGCTAAAACATGCATCGTATTGACTAGTAATGTCTATCACTTCTGAAGATAAGCCACATCTCGATCAGGTCAATTCTGAAAACGACCTATTACTCCATCCACTTCTCCCTCTTCATTTAAATTTATCCTTCTATCTAGTCTGGCTTTCTTTTAAACTGCTAAAACATGCATCATATTGACTAGTAATGTCTATCACTTCTGAAGATAAGCCACATCTCGATCAGGTCAATTCTGAAAACGACCTATTACTCATCCCTCGAAATCGTCCCATTCTCCTCAAAATTTCAACTAAAAACTGGCGTGCTCGTCAATCTTGTTCAACCTCGCCTTCATCTCAACGCCCTCTCCCTGTGCTATATCCCATCTGCACTCAACTGAACATGACCAATCGATCCATTTCAACCACTTTTTCTGTTGATCAATCCGATCGTCGTCCAACTCGCAATCGCAGACCACCCAACACTTATACTACCTACAAAAATCCTGAACCAAATTTACGTCGTCGCGCTAGACAAGAGTCTCACGATCATCACATACAAATTGACTCGATGGGTCGAACACGTAGTGCGAAATCTGTCCTCGGAAACATTGATCATCCCATTTCACCTAATCAACACGATGATTCAAATGATCATCTTAACCCACATCAGTCTAACTCACATCAATTAATTGGATCTGAAGATAAAGATGCTGATGGCGAAGATGACGATGGTGGAGATGAAGACGAGGAGGACGGAGATGGATATAGTGCCAAAGCCGATAGTGATAGCGAATTCCACGTTGACACAGGTGAACCATCCGATCAACCGGTTTTATCTGAAGAAGACTCGGCTGTTAAACGGACACGTAGACCTACACGCGTCACCGTTGAATCAGATGACAGTACCTTTGATCCTGGACCCTCAACCGGAAAGTCTAGGCAGAAGCTAATTGATTCAAATGAATCTCAAGAGGGGGATCAGGAAGAAGAGATTCCCAGTGACAATGGTGAATATCACGCTCACTCAAAATATTCAAAGCGGGCTCGGTTACAAAATCTTGCCAGAAACCGACAAGTTGCAAAGCAAAAAGACATTGGTATTCGACGAAGTACTCGTAATGCGTCTCTGCGCTACGGAAATATCGATGGACACGATAGTGATCAAAACAGAAGAAATAAACATGCTCAGGAAGAGGAAGAAGGTCGTCAATTGAGAAATAGAAAGCACGTAGATTATCACATCCCTGGGTTAGATGCCCTCGAAACCGAAGATAAAAATAGAGCCCCAGGCGATCGAAGACGTGAAAAGAGGCTCCCTATGAACATGAGTGGAAAACAATTGGATCGATTCTTCGGCGTTGGTCAACCACCTGGTCTTGATTCAGTAAGCGTTACTCTTTTGGTGGACTTTTTAATCAATTTTCTACAACTCTCATACTTCTCTCTAGGACGACGAACCCACACCCACCTTTGGCCAGGCTAACGGGCCCGGTAGGCTGGGTGGACCCTCGAATGGTCTTTTTGGAACTTCCCTATTAGATCCTGGAACTTTCGCAACAGGAGGGCCAAGTAATATGGGCAAAATGTCTGGAGCAACCAGTGAAGTTCCTCCACTCATTCACCACAGCTTGATCAATTTTTTTTTTTTTTCTTTACCTAACTCGCTTCACTTTTCATGGACCACAGACCTCGCAGATACAGACCCCCTTGGAGTTCAAACAAATATTGACTTTTCACACGTAGGCGGAATGGAGAATCACATTCAGCAGCTCAAAGAAATGGTTTCTCTTCCTCTGTTATATCCTGAAGTTTTTCAACGTTTCCAAGTTACTCCTCCTCGTGGAGTCCTTTTTCATGGCCCACCCGGAACTGGAAAAACTTTACTTGCGCGTGCCCTAGCTGCTAGTTGTAGCAGCGAGGGACAAAAAATATGTGAGTTCCCAAGAAAAATCCCTAGAGTAAATGAGTATCACTTCATCAATCAACATTTTCTTAATATTTAATCATTTTTTGACCAGCCTTTTTCATGCGGAAGGGTGCCGATTGTCTGAGTAAATGGATTGGAGAAGCTGAACGCCAATTACGGTTACTGTTTGAAGAAGCTAGAAACTGTCAACCTAGCATAATTTTCTTTGATGAAATTGATGGTCTTGCTCCCGTGAGAAGTAGTAAACAAGAGCAAATCCATGCATCCATTGTTTCCACACTCTTATCATTAATGGATGGAATGGATGGCAGAGGTCAAGTAATTATTATTGGTGCAACTAATCGTCCAGATGCTATCGACCCTGCTCTGCGACGGCCTGGTAGATTTGATAGGGAATTTTATTTTCCTTTGCCCAATAGGGAGGCGAGACTCAGTATCTTGAATATCCATACACGTGGTTGGAACCCACCCCTCTCGGAAGAATTTAAAAATCAATTGGCTGATTTGACCAAGGGTTACGGTGGGGCCGATTTACGAGTGTGTAAAAGCTATTTTTAATTTATCATTTAAGTTGTGGATATTTATATTTATATTCAAATCAAATATCTTTCGAATCTCAGGCTTTGTGTACAGAAGCGGCCTTGAATGCGGTGCAACGAAAGTATCCCCAAATCTACAAAACTGCCGATCGACTGTTGATTGACCCCGAGGCAATTGACGTTGTAGCTCGAGATTTCACTGTCGCACATAAACGTTAGTCGGTAATTGCTTATGATTCCAAAGGCTCCACTGGGATTGACTTCCATACTTGCTTTGTCTAACAGACCTGAATCCTTCATCTAGTCGCTCAACGGCTAACATTGCCAGTCCATTACCTCCTCATCTGGAGCCTTTATTAGCCGAGTCATTCAAAGAGGTTAAAGACGCGTTGGACAAAATGTTACCCGTTGTAAAGAAACCCAATTTGTTAGAGGAAGCAGAGTATGAAGAGGCTGAAGGTGGATTCGAACGAGAAAAGATGTCACAAAGTAAGTCCAATCCAAACTATTTGGACCCGAAACTTCCGGGTTTAACATGTCGTGAATTCCATAGCATTTGAAACCTTGCGAATCTTTCGGCCAAGATTGGTTGTTTGTGGTCCCAAAGGTTCCGGCCAGCAATGCATTGGCCGTGCAATCTTAAATCACCTGGAAGGATATCACATACAGTCCTTGGATCTTGCTAACCTCCTTGGCGATACAACCATTGTGAGCACGTTTCCACTGATTGAAGGCGCATCAAATGCGCTGCTTATAACCTTCCCCCTTTCAGAGTGCCGACGCAAGATGTGTGCAAATTTTCACCGAAGCTAAAAGACACAAGCCTTCAGTGCTATATATACCTTCGCTCCATCATTGGCAGTCATCACCAATCCTAGTTGGGGTCGTTAACACAGTGACAAGCTTACTAGAAGAGTTTAAACCATCGGATCCAATCTTGCTTCTGGCAGTTGTGGACTGTCCGTTCAAAGAGCTATCGAAAGAGATCAGATCGTGGTTTGGTGTTAACAAGTCGAATCGGTATTCCCTTTCATGTCCTAATGAAAAACAACGCGTCCAATTCTTTGCCGATACAATAGCCAATATTCGCCTGCCACCTACCGAATTCCCAGACGGCTTGCCCAGGAAGAAGCGGGTACTTGAGGTGCTCCCCAAAGCTCCACCACGTGAACCTAGAAAACCAACCGAAGTTGAATTACAATCTCATTTAGCTCAAGATCAAAAATTGGTCGAGTATCTCAAATTTCGCTTGGGGCCTGTGCTTAATGAGCTGAAAAAGAAGCACAAGCGCTTTACAAAGCCTATTCGTGTAAGACTGATTTTCCATACTTTTTCACCCACCACAAATCAACTGAGATCACTCTTCCCTATCACACGCAGCAGATACCTCAGAATCCAGGACCACAAGAACCTCAAGAACCACAAGAAGCAAATGGAGATGTCATCACGGCACCCAAGTATTTCGACGTTGATTTAGAAAGTATGCATTACAAGCTATATTATAACAGATACCTAACTTCACAGCAATTCGTAGCGGATGTAGAAAAGATTGTATTTAATGCTGAGCAAGATTGCCAACAATCCGCTACGCGTGATTATGACTTAGTGGTCAAAGCACAAGCAATGTTAACTCACACCAGAGTGATGGTTGAACAAGCTTGTGATCAACAGTTTGATGTTGATTGTTATCGGATGTATGAACGTATGAAATTTCGAGATAAATCTTTGGCACAAGAGAAGAAGAAGACCGTACAGGTGGTCGATGGAAACGATCGTGGAGTTAAACGAGTGATCAGTGTATTAGAAGACGTCGTCGATGACGATAAACGACCGTCGAAACGAAATAAAGGTCAAGTGGTCCCATCAGATGATTCCGATCAGCAGGCAAATGTTACTGAACTGAATAAGGCAGATGAAGGGGTTCGAGAAAAATATGCTTCCCACGCCCCAGGACAACCAGCCTCGACTACTCCTGATTACGAACCGGATCAGGCACTAGAAGGGCATGATTTAACCCTCCTTCAACGTACATCATCGGCATCTTTATTAAATATTTTGAATCCCCAGCATCAAACAAACGGTCAACTTCACAATCCAGAACGTTTTTCAAGGCAATCTAATGCTATCCATAGCAAAGCTTTTAATGGCGGATTAGCTTCTCTTTTTGGAGAGAACAAAGTAGACGATGGGTCATCGCGTCGCTCGATTGATACAAATACATCTATAGATATGGTGGTTCCTTTGTCCATGGCTCAAGAAACACCCCAGAGAACAATTACACAAGACAATAAATACCTTGTTGAAACGAGTACCAAATCAATACAAGAACCGATGATTAATAATACACATACTAGTAGTAATAATTTAAATTATCCTGAAATTAAAAAAATCGAATGTCCGGAAAGTTTACTTCAACAATTTCATGATGAATTATTAGAAAAAACAAAAAGTTTTGCAATTGATCAATTGGAAGAAATTCGAGCTGGCTGTGCCAATATCATTTGGAAATTTAAATCTGACTTTGATAGAAATCATATGATTTCGTCTTGTATAGAATTCTTAAATGATTATTTTTTTGATCTTAATTCACTGGATGATGATGATGATGATGATCAAAGTCAGACTGATCAACATGATTGACAATGTTTCCCTTGTTTTCTTTTTTCTTTTACTCGAGTCAATCAAGGTGAAAAAAACAAAATCAAAGCTTAAAAAATTATTTTCATAATCATTTCAACCTTTTTAATTTAGTTTTTTATTTTTATATATGTTCCATTTTTATATATGTTCCATTTATATATATATATTAAATTTTTGCCTTGTTATATCTGTATGTCATTATTACACTTCAATATATATATCACAATATATATCTGTATACTTGTTATACTTTATATATTTTAAATCATGCCGATGAAACTTCTTTTTTTTCTTTTTTTTAATTTATTCTTATTTGTTTATTATTATTAGAAATACTCTTTATAAATCTTTCAATTGACAAATGGAAATTAATCTCATTTAATCTTACATTCTCTTTTTTTTTTTAGATGAAAGTGAAATCAATAGCAGTTGAACAAGGAAACCCCAAGTTTTGCTTTCCAGCCCTGTATTGCCTCCCAAATAGGAATACATGGTATGTAGAGAAAAGAAAAGAATGAAAATGAAAACCAATTTAATCTGAAATTTGAATTATATAACTCGTACTGGACCGGGTCTCAGGCCCCTCTGTAGGACCCTGCCAAGGCCCACTTGCTGAGCTGCGGGCTGTGTATTGAGGTTTAGGGAGCACAGAGAGGGTTTAAAATGATTGATCGAGTCCAGAAGGGAAACACAACATCGACATTGAATTCAATTAAGGTATATATTTAAATAAACCTCATTATTCACTCAGCTTCTTGTTGACCTTGTCCGCATTTTCCCAATTTTCAGGTAGGTAAGCGGTCATGAAAGTCGAAACTTGCGCCTTCTCTGGATACAAGATTTATCCTTCCAAGGTCAGTTCCTTCTCATTGGTGTCACCTTACACCACATCAAAAATTGACCATTTCGCTCTAAAGGGTAAACTCTATGTCCAAAAAGATTCCAAAGTCTACCGATTCATTCGATCGAAGGAAGAAAGTCTTCACCTTCACCGCAAGAACCCGCGAAAGCTTTCATGGACTGTTGTCTTCCGACGAGTTCGACGGAAAGTTAGCACTTTGTCTAGCTTATTTCTCGTCCTGCGTCATACCCTTTAAAATTTATTTGGTCCATTTATGTCTTTGCATAGGGTGTAACTGAGGAGGTTGCTAAAAAAAGGTCGAAGAAATCGATCAAAGCCCAACGTGGAATTGTTGGTGCTGATCTAGCCACTATCCTTGCTCGAAGGAACCAAAAGCCTGAAGTAAGAAATCGACCCCTCCCCCCCCCCTATCAGCCTTTTCTTGCGTTCTTCTACCCATTTCGCTCGGTCTCGTTAACATGTCTCTATCTTTCCTTTCTTCGTTAGGTACGAACTGCTCAAAGAGAAGAAGCTATCCGAAAAGCCAAGGAGGAAAAGAAGAAGAAAGCCGAGGCCGCCAAAAAATCTGTAAGCACCTAACCTGGCTCAAACTCAGGCATCATTCCATAGCCGTTGATGACAAAACTTGACTGACTTGTGAATTATAACCCAGACCGCTAAAGCTCCAATGGGTAAATCGACTGCCCCCAAGGTATCCAAACAGCAGGCTAAAGGTGCTAAAATTGGTACCCGATGAAGTACATAAAACGCATTTTCCCACCTCTATAATCTGAAATGAATCCTCCCAAAGCGACTTCACCGTGTTCCATTTGATTATCCTGCCTGGACTTTTTGTTTTTCAACCCGCCCTATACGGCTCAGCTTTTTTACTGAATTGCTTTGGAAGCCATGAATCCGATGATGAGAGGGCGGGTTTCGCAGTACACACGTCGAAAGAATGGCATGATTTGATGATAGGTGGGAGTTTGAATGAATGCAAGAACTTGGCTGCTGAAACGATGTCATTATAGTCACTTGAGCCGTCCTATGGGCTCTGTATTAATTTTTTTACTTGGAGTCACAATGTCCCTCCTTTATGTTTTTTGGCTTTGCTTTAGCTAAAAAAAAAAGCTCAAAAAATGCTTGAATGGCTGGTTACGCCATTTATACGTACACTTGACTCAGATTGCTGAAGTAACCCCTTGTTTTATTCGAATCATGGTTCCTTTTAATCAAGAATGAAGATCCAAACGAATTTGATTAATTGAGAACCTTTTTTCCGCCAACCTTTTTCAGGTAACAATGACAGTTCTAAGACTAGTTGAAATGTCAAATACAGCAATGCGGCAATTTTGCCACAAAAGAAAAAATAATAACATCGGCATCTCATTATCTCTCAAAATGACGAAAGATTAGAGACGCCAGAAAAAGAAAATAGGCAGGTAGCGATGCGTTAAAGGAAATCTACCCATTTTTCAACTCATTGACTCGCACGATGATTCATGTCGGTGAGGCATCTGTTGCCGGAGAGTGAAATAACCAATCTGGCTCATCTATGCCCCATGAGTCAGTCAAGCTTCAAATTTCCTCAAACGCAGTCACCAACACTTTCCCTAACAATTCTCCACAAACAAAGCAAGTATGTCGGACCAAAGCTGAGATGCAGTTTTATCATGGAGGAAATGGCTTGACTCAACATAATCAAAACCTTAGAAAAGGAAAAACAGAAGATACAAAATGCATGGGCAAATACACTTAGATCAACTTGCTTTCCAAGAAGCTGAGAAAATTCCTCTAGTTAGTCTCAATCTCAGGGATTGAAAATCTGAATAAAAGAAAAATCAAGCGCCTTAAATTCACACCATTAAGAGATACTCAATCATCTCAATTGTAAGTGCCGCACCAAAATTTACTTTTCATCATGGGAGATTTTGAGAATATCTGTGCATACCTTGAAAATGAGAAGAATTACCCGCAACTTTATGGATCTGGCTCGAAAACTTATGTTGGATCAAATCTTCTGAAAAACGCTGAAGAGATACTTTTGCTATTTTGCTATTTAATCCAAAAATTTCTCAATCGGGGGAATCCATCTAACAGGGAAACATCTTCAATTTTCTGTGGATACATGTATAAATAAAAGACATTTTTCAGACCAAGAACTTTGCCGAAAATACAAGGGCTGGGCTTGATGATGCTGATGGTGGGAATTCTATTGCTAAGATATAGAAGGCCACATTCCCTTGCTATTTGGGCATGAGTGCTGTTGTCAGGTTATGAGATGTTACTATGGTCTGCATTCAATATTTCATTGAAACTTTTAGTTAATTAATTTATTTATATATTGATGCTTCAAAATAATAAAAATATTAAGAATATTAATAAATATTGTTGAAATTATGACTGAAATTTTATGGCGTATTTTTATTTTAATTTTTTATAAAGATTTTTTATAGTTTAATCATTTTAATAATTATATATTCAGAAGAATGGAATTAAGGAAGGGGCAAGTGAGGACCACTTGGACTGACTCAGGGCAACGGAATAAAAGAGAATGAAGAGCCAATGTTTTTTTATTTACTTTAAGCAAGAGTTTAAATAGAGAGGAAAAAACAAAGATAGACCCCCAATAGTTATTTGAGGGGCCTAATGTGGTTCCAACAACTTTGATAAAAAATAAAAATAATGAGAATCAAAAAGGGAAGAAAATAAAAAAGATAATCAAGACTAATTGTTTTTGAACATGATTAAACATTTTTAATTCTAACAACATAGACTGCAGAGTCGTTAATTCTGTAGATGAGATTCTTGAAAGTTTAAAGGAGATGAAATAAAATCAGAACAAGAGAAGAAAAAGTGTTGAGAACAAGGAGAACAAATGATTTAACTATTTAAATTAGACTGGCTCAAAGGGCTACTGCTATAGATTAAAGACTATTCTTCCAAGACTACCTACTATTCTAACTTCAGACTAATTCAACTCACCATATTTTTTTAGAAATTTAAGATTTAATAAAATACTTGAAAAACTTAAAAAACTCAAGTAGAAAAAAAGACTTTGATTGAAGAGGCAAAACAATGAAATTCCAACAAAACTTTTAGTTAATTAATTTATTTATATATTGATGCTTCAAAATAATAAAAATATTAAGAATATTAATAAATATTTTTTGGGAAATCTACATAGAGATTCAGTCTGGGTTACTCAATTGATGATACACCTTGAATTTTGACACATTCAAATTCTTGAAGAAATTATGAAATAAAAGTAAATAGAAGAAAAAAATTAAAGACACAATATTTACTTTAAGCAAGAGTTTAAATAGAGAGGAAAAAACAAAGATAGACCCCCAATAGTTATTTGAGGGGCCTAATGTGGTTCCAACAACTTTGATAAAAAAATAATAATAATGAGAATCAAAAAGAGAAGAAAATAAAAAAGATAATCAAGACTAATAGTTTTTGAACATGATTAAACATTTTTAATTCTAACAACATAGACTGCAGAGTCGTTAATTCTGTAGATGAGATTCTTGAAAGTTTAAAGGAGATGAAATAAAATCAGAACAAGAGAAGAAAAAGTGTTGAGAACAAGGAGAACAAATGATTTAACTATTTAAATTAGACTGGCTCAAAGGGCTACTGCTATAGATTAAAGACTATTCTTCCAAGACTACCTACTATTCTAACTTCAGACTAATTCAACTCACCATATTTTTTTAGAAATTTAAGATTTAATAAAATACTTGAAAAACTTAAAAAACTCAAGTAGAAAAAAAGACTTTGATTGAAGAGGCAAAACAATGAAATTCCAACAAAACTTTTAGTTAATTAATTTATTTATATATTGATGCTTCAAAATAATAAAAATATTAAGAATATTAATAAATATTTTTTGGGAAATCTACATAGAGATTCAGTCTGGGTTACTCAATTGATGATACACCTTGAATTTTGACACATTCAAATTCTTGAAGAAATTATGAAATAAAAGTAAATAGAAGAAAAAAATTAAAGACACAAACACTAGGGGAAATTTATTGGGCCTCTGGGGGGAGTGCTTACATAAACTTATTCCAGTAACCAAAGGTGAGCTTATTGTTGTTTGTCTGTGATTTTTCCCTCCACTTCCATCCTTCTTTTCATAGAAATCAAACCTAGATCTATTCATTGAAAAACAAGATGAATTTCCTAAATTTATTGGAGAAGCTTGGAATCTGTTTCCATCTATACTCATCCCACTTAATTTTCAGAATAATCATACTTGCTCACTAAATTTTATCAATTTTTAAAGTTATTATGTTATTAATTTCATTATTAATTGACTATCCAGACTGGCTGCACTGGCAAGCATAGTGGATCAAGGTTTAAAATTTATGAATGGTTAAGCAGCTCCAATTTTCAAGTTTTGATGATTGGCTTTACATTAATTACACTCAAGTTTAAGAAATCCTGGAATTATATCCCTAGCTCCAGATAAAGCTCATGAATAATAACAGATAAAAGAAAAACTTCCACTCCCTCATAGTACTGAATTGAAAAAAACTACTTAGATTCTCCAATTTGAAATGTGAACAAAGTAAAAAAAAAAATCAATTGATCCCACAGTTTGAAGGGAATGCTGGTTATCAGGCTAAGATTTGGGTAATTGTTGAAAACCTGTGAAACAGAAATTTGAGCTGAGTTGTCGGAGATTATCAACACTGATGTTTTGACTGTGAGTGGACAACTTTTCCTCCATATTTTAAATTTTTACTTATTTTTATTTTCTTCTTAGAGTGTATTGTATTATTATGATTGTCTTCTGATGTAATTTATCTTGATTTTTATCTTATGAAAAAGATATTTTATTTGATTTATATTTTTACTTAAAACTTCCACTATGGGAAAAATGTTCCTAAAAATATCTTTTGATGACATTTTTTTGTTTGGCCTCTTGTATTGAAAGATGAGTCTTTCTTGTTTGCATTGATTTTTTCTTTTATCTTCAGTTCTATTTGATTTTTTAATTATTTTCATTTTTACTATCTTTTAGTGCTTCTTTTCTTCATTCAACTTTTTTTTTTTTTTTTTTATGTTATTTTATTTATTTTATTATCTAAATATCAAACAAGCTTCATCAACTCTTCACTCAAGAAAATTCTTAATTAACAGGAGGAAACTTCATACACATGCACAAAAAATAAAACTCATCTTAGTCATCAAAAGGGATATGGCACGTATCAGGTCTCTATTTGTCTCAAAAATTTATACAGCCCCCATTGGGCCTCACAAGCCCTTAGACTGTTTTTTTTTTTTTCTGTAAGCTCCATGCACATTCTCCCACTTGGTGGGGTACCATAGCTTTAGTTTGCCTCATATGAAAACTCCTGTCATTATTTTTGAGTTCTTGAGATGGAAAATAAAAAAGCCACACACTGCAAGGAAATCTTCATCAATTGGAAAAAATTGACATGAAAGGTACAAATTTTATTGCATCTCAAGTTCATTCAGTTTATTAAGAAAGGAAATAAAATTTGATTCAGTTTTTGTAATATTTGTTAAACAAGGGACATAAAGTACAAGTGGCAAAGGATCCAAATTTTAATTCATCTGAATCTAGATCTTCAATTGAATCAGGCTGTGAGTTTTTTTTTTTTTTTTTTTTTTTTTAATTGGTTTGTGCATTCAAAACTGTGGATGAATTCCATTTTGAATTAATTCAATTATCTCTTTTTTATGATCATCACCACATTTATTTCAAATTTATTTGTTTTTTTCAAAATCAGAATGTAGAAGACCTGTTTCTAAGCAGTTGAATATTTGAGTTGGAGCTTTTATTTAATGAGCTCCTTTCATATAATAATGACTTAAGTAACAAACCTTCTTTTTCAATTATTTTTTTTTTTGAAACATTTTATTCAAATAAAATTAATTACTAAAGAGCTGGGTATTTTTTTTTTTTTTTTTTTTTTCAGAAGGATTATTTCAACATTTCATACTTGAGACTGGGGACTGAGAAAGTATGTTAGTTATTCTCCTAGAATGAAATGTTGATGTGTTCAGGAAGATCAGGGGAAAATAAAATGGGGACAGAGTGAAATAAAACTGGGAAAACATTTGCCTTTGTAAATTAAAGATTTGAAAAAGTGTGATAAAGGTGAATCCAATTTTGTTTATTCTTACGTAACCAAGAAGGATATTTGTTTTGATTTCACATAAAACTTAATATCTCCACAATGTAAGATTGAAAGTCATTTGATTTGAATCTGTTTGTCATCCAGAGTGGTTGCTTTTAGATTAATTCTGTATTTCCTTTTTTTTGTTTGATGTTTTTACATGAAATAAAGTAGCATCTTGAAATTTTCTGATTATCAAAGAGGATGGCTTAAATTGATTGATACATATATATATATTGAAGTGGGTTGTGTTAGATGTAATTGAATGTGATGAAGAGTATGAGTTTTTTATTTGAACTTGGATTATTCAAATTTTTTCTTGAATTTTTAGAATTAACTCTATTTAATAAAATTGTGATTTAATTTAAATTTAATTATTTAAATTTAAAAAAGAAATTTCATTTTTTTTTTTTTTTTTTTTTTAATTTTTTAAAAAATTTACCAAAAAATGCAATCAATCTCATTAAACCGATCAATTTTCATCATCAACAACCAAAGGGGTTTTTTATTACCAACCATATCATGGATTACATCCAATCTTCAAAAATCAAAAACATTTTCATTTATACTACCAAGAAAAGAAACTAATTCAACCAATAACCAACCTAATTTCATTCAAATTATTAAATCATTTTCCTTTGAATTTCTTAATTCATCAATCAAAAGATCATTTCTTGGTTCTATAATCGACCCTGAATTTTTTTATGGATTAGGTGGTTTATTAAAAGCAGTACCAAAGAAAAAAGTTTCACATTCTCGTAAAAGGATGAGATCTGCTCAAAAAGGTTTGAAACCTATTCAAAGTTGAGTTCATTATTTATATTCTCAAAAAAAAAAGAAGAAGAAGAAAAGATGGTAATAGTAAAATAAAATATTAAATGACTTACATGTTATTTTTTGTTTGTTTTGTTTTTTCTAATCTGATAGGTTTGGGTCTTTGTCCAGCATGTGGAGAAGCTAAACGACAACATTTCCTATGTCTACATTGTTATGCCAATAGTTTCTTTGAAACAAGAGGAAAAACGAATAGAACTGCTTGGGAAAAGGGTATAACTCCTTGAACTAATTTCTTGAGGTATTTAATTTTATTTATTTTCAATCTTTTCTTTACTTTCATCTTTTCATTAATCCTTTACTCGTTTTTTGTCTTGGGTCTGTTCAGATGAATTTGGTATTATAGATAGATCGGTTTTTTTCTTGTTTTTTTTTTTCTGTTTCCATTCATGATTTATATAAATCTCTTTCTCCTCTTAAAATCGCCTCATAAAATAAGGAAATCATCGGCAGAATATACTGTGTTAACCCACATTCGAGTCTTGGTGCTATGGTAAAATGTATAGCATATAAAAAAAAAAAAGAAAAAAAACTCTACAAAGTTAATTACAAAAAGAAAGTATTTAATATCGATCATCTTCATCACCTTCTTTACTAAATCCACAAAAATCAAATAAAAGTTTTTCCCTATTTTTAATTGAAGTTAATTTAATTTGAGATTCTAATTTTTGAATTTCATCAACTTTTTCAAATGAAGTTTCTTTTTTAAATTTTTTGGTTATTTCATCTTCTTGATCTAAATCCTAGAAAAACTCATTCGTTGATTCAACTTTTGGAAGAAAGAAAATAAAAAATATAAATATAAAATGCTCAACTATTTCACCTAACAAGACTACATTTTCACCTCTAACTAAGTAAATACCACGCCAAACATCAGCATATTTACAAATTGGTCTTTCATTATTCGTGGGTTCTTGCTCTTGATCGTTCGATTTACTTATTTCTACGTGAACCCTTTCGATGGTATCTTGTAGTACCAAGTTTGCTATTTTTATTTATGTTTTATTTCAAAATTAGTTGATTTTCATTTCAATCGTTTGATGATTAAATTTGAATTTTATAGTTTACCGAATTGATCATAAGATCTCAAAACTCCTATTAATTTCTTTCCATCTCTCAACGAAACAAATATCTTTTCTAATTTATTGATTTATTTATTAAAAATGAAGAAGAAAGAAAAAAAAAAATTAAAATTAAAAAGTTTCATCTTTAAGAAAAGAAATAAAGAACTGACTGACTATCGACTGTGTCTACTAAAGCACCTGAAGTTGTGAATGGAACATTATTTATAAAATTATCCATTTCTTATTTTTTTATTTTTTTTTTAAATTAAATTCAATATTTTAAAAATATTCAAATATTTAATTCAACCGAGGAAAAATTGCATAATACCATATTAATACCAAATCAAATCAAGCATAATAAAAAATGGAGAACTTTCGGTCGCCCTCTTATTATAATGTTTTGTATTTCTGTGTAACCTGTTAAGCCATTGGAATAAAAGGCGCGTCCACGGCATCGGACCGGAAAATGACACGTGGGTTACAATCAGGACAAGGTACTACTGAACTAGATGAGTTTAACTAATCGAGTAAGACAAGTGAAGGAGATGATAGGAATAAATAAATTGATACAACGAATTTGTGGATTTGTATGATGGAATCAAGCTATATAATAACTTAAAACTTCATGCAAGTTTCATCCCATCTCTGGGCTATCTGGTTATCAATCTGCTTCGAGCTCAAGTACTACATCATACCACAGGTTCGATTCTTCCTGCGTGGATCTAGGTGGATCTAGTGCCCCCCCCCCCCGGGACCCCTAGTCATATGCTTGCAAATACCGCATTCAAGTTTCTAGCTCGAGGCCTGGCACTGACGGTCGTGGCGGCCCTTCCACCGTGGGAGTCCTTACGACACCCTGGCACCTGCCGACGTGGGGGTTGCAACTCACAACAGTTCACTGGGGGTGATCATAAAATAACCACTTGTGGCCGATCAATTGGGGCCGAGATCTGCGCCGAGAATGTTAACGCTTGGGTTTACACTTGCAAGACGTGTGCAACTTCCAAAGTCGTCAAGGGTGTCTGTGATAATAAGAATCACCAAGATCAAGAGTTGGTTATTATGTTGTAGGATAAAATCTAACTCATCTGTGAAGGCAGTTAGTTAGCAGCCGTCTCTCACTACTACGTGTAGTTGAAGAGCGGATTTTTTTTTTTGTTCTTCGTTGTGTGGCTCTGTAGTGTCAAAAAAGTGGTTTATGGAAAATTAAAAACTTTTTCTATCAGGTCTAGTTTAACAATAAAGTTTTCTTTATCAAAATTTTGTAGCTCATCACAAACAACTTTTTGGTTTGAAATTGACTGAAATTTTAGTTTCACTTTTTATGCCTCTTGTTTGATGTACAGTGGCGAGCGGCATCCCACTGTACATGAATTTTGGATGTCCGGAAGGTTGGGGACAGGAAATTTCAGAAATATAAGGGCCAAGACGTCAAATTGACGTCCTTTTTGTTGTTTTCTAGGACAATGTGGATTTTTTTCTTGTTTTTTCCTCTGTTTTGTCCACTCAATATCATTTAAAAAATAAAAAATGAATCATGTGATCCATTCACTTTGCCATAGTAATATATATATATATATATATATATATATACAACAAAGAAAGAAAAAAACAACATGAAAGTGACCAAAAAAGGAAATTTAATACAAAAGCTCTAAGGCCATAGTTATAGACTTGTAGCAGTTTAAAACCATATGTCCGGAAGGTTGGGGAGAAAAAAAATAAAAATAAAAAATCCTGTGAACAAAATCTCAAGCTGCTTTATTTTTGAATAGTTCATCATAGCCTGTAGACTCCAAAAATGTGGTTTACAGGTTTGTTAGACCTTTTCGGGGGTCAGTGTTTTGTCCCCCGCATCCATTTCAACTTTTGCGGGCAGCTGTGTACAGTGGAATGCCGCGTGCCACTGCACATAGAAAGCTGTGTACAATGGAATGCTGCGCGCCACTGTATATATTTAAATAAAGACATGTATAGCAGGTAATACAGGCACTATTGTATTCATGCTCCTTGTAATCCCCAGTGACCTGAAGCAAGCTAGAACCACCAGCAAATTATATTTGACTGGGGTAACTGTTATGGTAGATGTTGAATATGCATTATGCACAAAAACTCAAATATAAAACTGGGATGACAGACAACCCGGATTCCTCATCCAATCACCGAGGAATCTAAACATCAACTTACTCTAATATTATTTTGTTGCTGTCATCCCAGGTAAGCAAAAGATACTTATATATTTCAATTTATCATTAAAGTATTATTTCTTCCATTTCTATTTTCTTTCTATTTTCTATTATATTTTCTTTGCTTTATTTTTCTTTTGTTTCTTTTTCATTATTCTTAAATTTGTTTTCACTTATCCAATCTCAAGGAATCTAAACATCAACTTGCTTGAATATTATTTTGTTGCTGTCATCCCAGCACACTTGTATTGCAGGTTATGAGCCCCTAGTGTGCCAACTCTATTGAATTGACTATCTATTCCGATTTATTGTGCATTGCTAGTTGAATCAATGTTTTTCCGATTCTATTGTTTAACAAATAACTGATAATGAGTAACCCTAAAGGAAAAGATTCCGAGACCGGCAGACAAAGAAGTACATCTCAACATCGATCTGTGTTGCAACCTACTCATCCTTCATCGTCCGCGGCACCTACATCTTCATCTTCTGAATCATCAAAACTTGACGAAATAGTAGATCGGGTCATGAATCAACCGATCAAACAACTTTGCGCGTCAACCTCGTCTGTGTCGGGTTCTCCTTCTATCATGCTTACTGCGCCTACTCCTGAGCAAAACCGTGAGCCAAGATTGGATCATCGTCGGGAGGAAAATCTTGTGTTACCATCAACTAAACCGGTAATATCTCAACCAACAATACTAGACAACCCCGTAGCCCTCATGCAATTATTTAGCAACATCAGCAAGCTAGCAGCTGATGGAAAGAATTACAATGCATGGCTTGTTACCTTAAATCAATGCCTAGAATTCATTTTGAAGAAGAAGGGTGTGCTTATTAATAAAAACATTGTGGTATCAACTACCGAGGACATAATCATCAAGAAAGCTCTCCTTTTTACAATCGACAATCAACTCAAGCTTGGTGTCGCAGAAATAGATAATGGCATCAAAGCATTTGAGTGGTTATCAGATTGCTTCACAGTGACTAGCCAAACAACTCACCTAGACTTATTTCACAAAGCTCTAAATTTGAAATTCAACCCGAACAATGAAAAAGAAGATGTCAAACTTCATTTTTGCAAGATAGAATATATCTGCAAAGAACTGTTTCGGAGTGGTTTCACTATTAAGGAGGAAACATTTACCAGCTTGTTATTTCACTTCTCAATTCCTAACTTGGATCAACAACCTTTCATTAATATCTGTTGTCAACTCAATGCCCTTCTTGAAACTGATAAAAGCCAAGTCACTAATCGCCAACTGGTCAGACTAACAAAAATAGAATTTTCGCACTTTAAAAATCAAGGTAGAAATACAAATAATAATTCAAATTATACAAATAATGTGACAACAAATGATTCAAAAAGACCCTCAAACAATCAATTTTGCAACTATTGTCGTACTAAGGGACACTCCATTGACAATTGCTTCAAACGAGAAAACAACAACCACAATGATTCAAACTCAAAAAAATCTCAACCACGGTAAATCAAATCAACATGCAAATCAATCGACTCCTACCGCGCAGCAAACCAACATGGAGGATATTCAGGAGGAGATAAGCGAGTCTACCGATGAGCATCCGATTGCTCAATCAGTCGAATTTGGTAATGATACCAGTGGTTTTGATTTAGTAAAGTTTTTAAATCAACCGGGTTCTGGGTTGATGGGTTTTGATTCGTGCGCTTCTGATTCTTTCACAAATGACCTATCACTACTGTATGATAAAAGACAACTATCAACACCAAAATCTTTCAAGGTAGCAACTAATGTTACATTAAGCTTTTTCACTGTAGTTGGGAAAATGACATTTAAGAATGATGCGGGAAGCATGACAATCAACAATGTCTACTACAGCCCGGATTTCAATACAACTCTGATTTCAGTTGAATCATTACTTCACTGTAGTTGGGAAAATGACATTTAAGAATGACGCGGGAAGCATGAAAATCAACAATGTCTACTACAGCCCGGATTTCAATACAACTCTGATTTCAGTTGAATCATTACGTTTAAACCAAGGAACCCAAGATATCAACTTGGATGGTAGTTTCATGTTAACTTTCCCTTCAGGATTCTCTCTGAAATGTTTTTCTTTAAACCGTCATTGGAAACTCCCTTTTCAACTCGTAAAACAAGATTCACCCCTTATCTTTATCCCCACTCCCTTGAAATTTAAACAAAATTTATTAAACACTAAAGTTGACTCCATAGCTTGTGATGTGTCGATGAACACTCCAAAAAATGATGCACTTGTTTGGCATCGTAGGCTTGGGCACATTAGTATCAAGAGGATAGAGCAGATGATAGCTAGTAAGAATTACCCAACGATGCCTGAACGGTTAGTGAATAAATCATTTGTTTGTGAAGATTGATTAGCAAGCAAGTCAAAGCGAGAAAGAAAACGTGAATCAGAGAATCACAAAATTGAACCAATAGACATCATTGTGTCTGATGTAATTGGACCTTTCATTGAAAGTTTTGATGGGGTCAGTTTTATTGTAGCATTCCATGATTTGGGATCAACATACTCTGAAGGCTTTCTACTCAAGAAGAAAAAGTGAAGTGTGTAACACTTTTAAAAGGTACATTGAATGAATGGAAAGGATGACTGGGAAGAATGTGAAGTGTTTTAGGACGGATGGTGGGGGAGAATTTACTTCAAAAGAGTTTACCGGGTGGCTTAAAGATTGTGGAATCGAGCATCAACACTCAATGCCCTATGAACCAGAACAAAACAGAGCAGCCAAGCGTCTTCATCAAACTATTGGTGAAATGGTGCAAACCTCACTCCTGTCTTCCGATTTACCAGATAAGTTTTGGAGTTACACTTATCTGTGGGCTTACTTTACTCACAACAGGCTGATTAACTCCATTACCAAGGAAAAAACTCCTCTTGAAGTTATGTTCAATAGAAAACCGATGTTTGATCCAATGCGGACTTTTGGCGAGGTTGCTTTTGTTCACAAACCTAATCATCTCCAAAAGACAAAAACCGAAGTTCAAGCATGGAGGTGTCAGGTCGTTGGTTATGTACAGGGCGGTAAAGGATGGGTATTCTGGATTCCCAATGCCAACACGTTTTATGAATCCTCAATTGAAAAATTCCCTTATTCCGCTAATTCTGAAATTGCTCCTTCCGTTCCTAATAAGGATCCTACAACATCTTCTGAAAGTATCAATAAATTACTCAACCCACTAAAAGACTTAAATTGATTTAAAGTAATAAATTTCTAGGAGCAATAAGCTAAGAAGGAAAACAATTAGAATAAT
>KN361438.1:0-17336 GCA_000785685.1 Uromyces viciae-fabae
TTTTTTTTCTTTTTTTTCTTTTTTTTCTTTTTTTTCTTTTTTTTCTTTTTTTTCTTTTTTTTCTTTTTTTTCTTCCTTTTCTTCTTCTTTTTCTTCTTTTTTCTTCTTCCTTTTTTTCTTTGTTTTCTCTCCTTTCTTTCTTCTTCTTACTCTTCTTCTTTTTCTTCTTTTTCTTCTTTCTCTTCTTTCTCTTTTTTCCTCCTCCTTCTTCTTCTTCTTCTTTTCCTTTTCCTTTTTTCTCTTCTCCTTTTTTCTCTTCTTTCTTTTGTTCTCTCTTTTATTCTTTTTTCTCTTCTTTTCTTTTTTTTCGTCATTTAGTTTCTTTCTTTTTTCTGCTTTTTTTATCTATTCTATTATCTCTTCTTTTCTCTTCTTTTATTTTCTCTGTTTTTTTCTAATTTTGTTATACCTTTCAGTTATTTATTTTACCCTTTTTTTTTGTTTTTTTACCCCCCAGGTGTGTTGTTTACTAAAACAACACCCCCGTGGGTTTTTTTTTATTTTTTTTCTGGGGTGTCTAAAACAACCCCCCCCCCCCCCCCCCCCCCCAACAGCCAGGGTGTCGGTTTAGTAAATCGGGGGAGTCGTTTTAGCGCGCCCCATTATTTAAGGTTTTAGCCATTACATGGCAATTTCCACGTAATGACCAAAAAATATATATTTACACGGCAATTGCCGTGTAATGGCTAAAATTTTTCAAAACACAATAATTGGTGTGGGAATTGCCGTGTTATGGAAATTTTTTTACTGTGATTTTACCGGGGGCCATTCAAAAAAAAAATGGCGGGTGTGCAGGAAATTGTTTTTCCTGCAAAAAATTTCCTGCACATGCATCTGCAAAGCTCAAGTTGAACTTTGAAAGGCACTAATAATAATAAAAAAGTATAAGAGGAAACAAAATACATAAGCTAGACACAGAGATAAGCAAAAGTAAAATAAAAAACTAAACACAGTCTGCAGAAATAAAATTGAATGAACAAAAGACTAAACACAGTGATAAGTAGAAAACTTGAACTCAACTAGCTGGCACGGTTTAGATATGCCTTGTACTGATCCCTTAGCTTTCCGGCTAAACAATCACATTGAAATATCATGTGGCTGTCCTCTTGAGCAGTTGATGAAGGGGCAGTTTCATCTGAAGAGGATCTTTGAAGTGATTGCTCAATAAGATCCAAATAGTCCTCAAAAATTGTTTCAACAGTCTTTTGCTGATGTGTAAAGTTCCATAGGGTGCACAACACATAAATTAGCTGGACTTGCTTTTTCAGTTTGATTTTGGGAGCTAGTTGAAGGTTGGGGAATGTTTTCTTCAAACAACCAAACATTCTTTCAAACATGTTGTGCAGGGTTGCATGGCATAGATCATATAATTCTTTCTTTGTTCCAGGTCTGAGTCCAGCAGATGCCCGCTTTTTGAGGTGATATTGGCTGCATCAGTAGGGTGTCATTAAATATTTTTGAAGGACATATCCCGCACCAGGTAGAAAGTACTTGTTCCCAGGGGTTTTTAAAGATTTTTGTTGTTACTGCCTTCCCATCCTGCAAGGACATAAATAAATTCAAAGTTGAAGTTGAGTGCTGCTAGTATATTTTGTGCTATGATACCCTTTCATGAGAAATAAGCACTTTGCTTGTTTATAGGCAGGTGGGCAGGAACAAACACCCCAGCAGTTCTTGAACGCAGAGTACTTGGGATTTTTGGCAATGTGGCCTGGCTGGGCGCAAGAGGTGGGGTTGAGTTGGACATAGATTGGGTAAAACAATGTAAGCAATAAAATGGAACAAAAAATCAAAGATGAGATGAATATAAAAACCTGTTGATAGTATAAAGGCCACATCAAAAATTGAGAGTGGTTTGCCGCATTGCTTTATTGTGACAGACAATATCCAAGAAAATAAGAGCTTGTTCTTAAACCAATACTGAGCGCCCATCTTCTAGTAGTCCATGTTCATGGAATTGGGCCACCAATTTATCAAATGTTTCACGCTCCATTTGGGTTATTTCTTTGAAGAGGTCATCCCGAGTGTTCAAAACTAGTTGAGGGTAAAGAGCCTGACCTCTATCACCATAGTAGGACTCGGCTTTGATTTTTTTCCAGTGAAGAGAGATAACCATGATGGCGGCAGCTGCGACTGCAAGGGTGATGCGGATTTCTTTGTCCATACAGGATAGGTGGTGGAGGTCGTTGAAAGATATCTGGTGGAGTATTGGGATGGATGGTGGAGGGAGGAAATTGGTGTTGAACGGTACACAATTTAGGCTCAACCAATTTTGAAAACCATAAACAAAAAAAAAATCCAAAGCGCTTTTTTCCTGCGGGAAGAAATCAATTCCTGAATCGGCAAATTACTGTGGTACGGGCCCTTAAACTCGGTGGCACCGTGCTGCCGAACAGCGGTAAACCACCCGTGCACGTAAACCACCCTAAACCACCCGTGCACGTAAACCACCCGTGGTGCACCACGGGTGGTTTACGTTGCAATGACCGGGGTGTGTTACGGCTCAAAAAGTGACCCGGGTGTGTAGTGTCGCATGATATGCAATTCAATTTGAGATTGCTTATCTCAACGACTGTGACACTGCTCAAGAGAATGTCACAGGCCGGCATCCACCCTTACGCTGCCGTATGGCCCGGTCATCAGCGTACAGCTAGGAATATCACCATGCCGTCTGCATCATTACTCGAAACTTACCAGACTCCTTTGGCTTCGAGATATGCTTCCGCTGGTTCGTAAATTTAGTAATCAGTTATATGTGAAAGCTCAATTGAACAAGTATGATGCTTTTGAACCACAGAAATGTCTAGGCTGTTTTCTAGTCAAACTAGATTCGGTACTTGGAGGCAATTATGGCTCTCTTTGGCCGAAGCTCAGAAGGAACTTGGTCTACCTATCTCTGACAAGGCTATTTCTGAGATGAAGGATAATCTTGTATGGATTTTCTAAAATATTCTCACTCCCTCGATGGATTGCTTACCGCTCATGCTGTACTTCAAATTCATTGCAAACAAAAAGCAATTAGACCATAAACAAATCGAAATGGCAGCTGCAGAAGAGCGCAAACGAAGACACGATGTAATGGCACATGTCCATACGTTTGGTCAGGTACACATTCTTTCCTCTAGTTTTCTAAGTGATTGGATGGGATTTCAATTCATTTTTTCCTCATACTTCCAGGTTTGTCCAACAGCAGCACCCATCATTCATCTTGGAGCAACCTCCTGCTACGTCACGGACAACGCGGACCTTATATTCTTACGCAAAGGATTTGAAATTTTAATCCCGAAACTAGCAGTGGTCATCTCGCGATTAACCAAGTTCGCAAATAAATATAAAGATTTACCTACATTAGGATGGACCCATTTCCAACCCGCGCAATTGACAACAGTGGGCAAAAGAGCTACATTGTGGATACAAGAATTATTAATGGATTTAAGGAATATGGTACGAGCCAATAATGATTTAGGATTTCGTGGTGTTAAGGGTACCACTGGAACTCAAGCATCATTCCTAGCCTTATTCGATGGAAATCATGAATTAGTCGAAAAACTTGATGAATTAGTCACTAAGAAATCCGGCTTTAAATTTGCTTATCCAGTCTCTGGCCAAACGTATACTCGAAAGATTGATATAGATTCTCTAGCCCCATTAGCTTCTTTCGGTGCTACCGCTCACAAAATTGCTACTGATATTCGCTTGCTTGCAAATTTGAAGGAACTAGAAGAACCTTTCGAGTCTAGTCAAATTGGTAGCAGTGCAATGGCTTACAAAAGGAATCCAATGCGATGTGAACGTATATGTTCTTTGGCAAGACATCTCATGGTCTTACAAGTCAGTATTCGCCATGTACTATTTCCACTTGATGGAAGCCAATCGTTAACACTGAATCAATATTCATTTCTTGATCACGCTTTTGCAACCTGGGTGTAGCAAAACGCAATGATGACCGCCTCAATTCAATGGTTTGAAAGAACACTGGATGATTCAGCGAATCGACGGGTCACGATCCCTGAAGCGTTTTTGACAACGGATATAATTCTAGCTACTTTACAAAACGTCAGTGAAGGAATGGTGGTTTATCCTGCAATAATAAAGCGACATATCAATGCCGAATTGCCCTTCATGGCTACAGAGAACATCATAATGGAGATGGTAAGAATGGGTGGTGATAGACAAGAATGTCATGAGAAAATTCGAATTTTAAGCCATCAAGCTGCTAAAGTTATCAAGGAAGAAGGCGGCGAAAATGATCTCATTGATCGAATTAACAAAGACGATTACTTTCAACCCATTCATTCTAAGCTAAATCAACTCTTAAATCCTCAAAGTTTCATCGGTCGAGCTCCTCAACAAGTGGATCATTTTATCAAAGGTCATTATCTCAACTATCTTAAAATTTCAGAAAGAAAAAACACATAACCAAAGCCAGCGTATGAACCTTATAGCTCACATCACCTGATTGACTCTTGTATTTTCTCTCATTTAATTTGACTCTTCGCTACTCACAGAATGGGTCACACCAGCTTTGGAACCGTATCAGAAACATATTCATGCGTCAGATCAAGTGGTACTTAATGTTTAGAACCAACACGGATTGGCTGTTCTTTGCATGGATTGAATTTGTGTGTTGTAGATTCAAGCCCAAAAGAACAAAAAAAAAACCCCTTAGGTTACGCGAAATTGATTTTAGCTCGTCACCATTAAGTTGTCGACAAGTTAACGTATTTCCTTTTCTTTTTCTGCATCTCCTTTGGGTATACATGTTAGACTCATTATAAAATTTTCATCTGTCGACCTGTTCAAACACAATAAATTCGTTTTTCTAGCAAGATCTCATTCCTTCATACATGTAGTGGCATAATCATAAAAAGTTTTTCTTTTTCCTTTTGTGAAAAACAAAAAAGCATTCCTAAACAAGATAAAAAAATAATCAGCTGCTTTAATTGAGAAACAAAGAAAGAAATATCCGGTTAGTCTTATGTATATAGATTGGCACTTGAAAATATAAACTATCATATCCTCATGAACTTGCTGATAATGGTATTTCAAGAAAATCACAAAACACATGAAGATCAATTTTTCATACAAGAAGATATTCACAATTTTATATTGCGATGTCGAATTTGAATTCCCATCACATGAAGATCAATTTTTCATACAAGAAGATATTCACAATTTTATATTGCGATGTCGAATTTGAATTCCCATCACTATAGTGAACAAGTCATACATCACATATCTATCGATATATTTCACTTAGAAAACTCATCCTTGAAAGATTTCATCCAACAGAATGTAATTCCTGTATGAAGGAGCCTCATGAAAGATTATCATCTGAGATTTTCACTTTTGTAACCAAGCCCAGCATTTGTGATTCATGTGTAGTTACTGAGAGTATTGGTTAATTTTCCACTGCGATCATCTACTTTCAAATATTTCTGACAAGTCAAGTTTTGTTTGTCCTCATTGATTTTAATCAATTTTAGTATGTCATTCGGACAAACTGAGTAATATCTTAGAAGATATCACATCAAATAAAAACGCTGATGAATAAATGAAATTTCTTGTCCTCATATTGAGAATTACTGGACTTGATTTTTATTAATCAAAAACCAAATAAGATAGGCCATTGGAGCCAGCATCCAAGGTTATACAACTGAAGAGTCCATTTGAATGGGATTGACGAATTTGCAAATACTTGAGGGATCCATTTTGTAAGATGAGATATAAGCGGTTCAATGAGTAGTTGCGGCAACAGCCTTGAGTAATTCACGGTTTCTCATCTTGATTAGAATTTTGTTGCGTTTTTGAACAAGTCTACGTCTCTTTTCAACACCAGCACCTCTTTTAGGTCCTACGATCTTGGGTAACTTGAGAACAACGGGGAGGGCTGATTTACCAACTTTTTTCTTCTTTGGCTTCAGTTTGGATATTAGTCCCGCTTTAAGTACCCCAGAATACGCTTTTTGAAATTCCGATGCTTTTTCTGCTTCGACCTGTTCAAATTATTTCACTGTTTATCGGTTCAATTCGGATTTATTAAAGGAATTTCGTTCGACTCTTTGTATGTCTGTGCCAATACTAACGAGTGTGGAAAACTTTAATCCATGACCATCCGTTGCCCTAAATAGACACTTGAATGTTGTTTCTTGGCCAGTATTCTCCATGAGTGTGTCACCATCAGGTTGATAAGTAACTTGATTGCAATTAACAATTAAATCAGGATATGTAAAAAATGAATCGATCAGCAACATTTCAGATAACCGACAAGTTTTCAGATCCTTACGTCTCTTTTGAGTCAGAAAACACGTGCGATGAGGTTTTGGTAAGGGTGTCAATAGATCTTTCAATTTCGAGAGGAACTAATGTTGGAAAGATGAGATCAGCTAATTTATTTAATGATGTAAAAAAAACCCACAAGCTGACCTCGCTGTTGGATACTGACATGGTGGAAGGTGAGATTATATTTTATTGAGGGGCTGATCGGGCAATCACACATCTGCGTCAAGCACATGCTGCGAAAACGCCGGGGATCAAAAGGGCCTGACCGGGAATTGAACCCGGGACCTCTCCCAATTAACACGGCTGAGCCCAAAGGGAGAATCATACGACTAGACCATCAAGCCTTCCGTGACATTCCCCGGCAGAATTTGACACTATGAATTGACAAAACTCTCACAAGCTATGAGAAGATTAGAAGAGGACATCTGTTTTGTGAAAAAGATGAAACAGGAATAAAAAATAAATAAATAAATAAATAAAATAAAATTTGGGGGAAGAGCTGGGAGAAGTACCACCAATGCTAAGCTTTTTCTTTTTTCTTGGTTAAAAAATAAATGGTGTGAAAATAAAATAATAACAGCTCTCTTTTTAGTAAAATAAAATTTGGGGGAAGAGCTGGGAGAAGTACCACTAATGCTAAGCTTTTTCTTTTTTCTTGGTTAAAAAATAAATGGTGTGAAAATAAAATAATAACAGCTCTCTTTTTAGATTTCAAATCAGCCTTTCCTTCAGTCATTAAACAACACCTCACCCAAATTCTCATCAACAAAAATTGTCCCAAGTATCTCATTTCAATAATCAACAAATTTTTATCCAACAGAACAAATTCAATGTGCCTTGAAGATTACATTTCTGATGCCTTCAGCTTGCAATGTGGCCTTCCTCAAGGCTCCCCTCTTTCTCCAATCCTGTGTATTATTTATAACTCAGATTCATTGTCCCAAAATGAAATTGAATTAAATCAAGATCAAATCTCTCTTGGTTTAATTGATGATGTGGTTCATCTCTCAGCTCATGAAAAAATCTACACTTCCATTGAAATTTTACAACAAAGAGTAAATGATTCACTTGCTTGGGGAACAAAACACAGCACCATTTTTGACAAAAAGAAAGCAAGATTTATGATTTTTTCCAATAAACAAAAAAAACACAATTTATCTTCTACTTTTGGGGACTTAATTATCTCAAAATCTGTCTCAAAAAAATATTTAGGAATCATCTTTGACTCAAAACTTGCATTTTTCAGTCAATTCAAGAAAATTGAAAAAAAAGGAGAATCAACAATAGAACAATTAAATAAAATAAATAGATGCTCATACAGATTAAACATTGAAGGCAAAAAAAATTTTATCATTAGTGTACTCTGTCCATGAATTTTTGACAGCAGGAAAATTTGGTTCACAGAAAAAAGAAGAATGAAATTTTTAATTATGTTAAACATAATTTTAAACAAACCAATCAGAATCAATTTAGGTGTGTTCAAAACTACCCCGTCAACAATTCTATAGATAGAATCTGCCTTTAACAATTTAGAATCAATTTTATCAAAGCAACTTCTTTCAATGCTCATAAAAAAATTAATTTCCCTTGAGAATCACTCCATAAAAAAGATTAATCACACATGAACTCAAAAATCTCTCTAACAAACATCTTACCAGCATTCATGAAATCAACAAATATGATTCATTCAAAATTTCAAGTGGAAAATATTTAGAAGAAATTCAACATCACCCAACTCCACCATGGTATTCCTTTTCTTTAAATATTTTTCATTTAAATTTAACAAAAGAAAATTGTACCAAACTGATTAGAACACAATAAATTGACTTAAAAAATATAAATGAAACAATTATTTTGACTGATGGTTCTTTGATCCCAGATTTAGAAGTTGACACAGCAGCCAAAATCTCTGGAAAATTTTCAAAAATACATCTAGGTGATTCAAATAGTGCCACAGTCTTTTAAGCTGAAATTCAAGGAATTCTCTTGGCCCTTCAAATTTCTCAACAAAAACTTTCTCAATCAAATTTCTCAAAAATCAAAATTTTCTGTGACATCCAGGCTGCTCTCAGAGCCATCTCAAATCCCACAGGAATCAGATCTTCTCAACAAAACATTCTTTCAATAAAGAATAAAATCATTCAAATTAAAAATTCTTTTCCAACAAACATCTCTTTTTTTGGTGCCCTGGGCACTTTGAAATTCCTGAAAATGAAGAAATTGATAAAATAGCAAAAGAAGAATATCTAGATCCAAATTCTCCTCAACACGCTTCATCAATTATTACAAAAGTCAAATTAAAATTCAAAAAAATTCAAATCAAAACACCAATTACTAAAAATCATATACAATTCAAAAAATTTCCGAATCAAATTTTTAAATATTTATGTGTTGTAGAAAAAGGACTTGCTTCAAAAATTTATCAATTTAGATCTAATTGTTGTTCCCTCAATCAATATTTATTCAGAATCAACACCAAAGAATCACCAAAGTGTCCTTTCTGCAAAAAAAAGAATCAATCCAGCATTATCTTATTCATTGTAAAAAATATCAACAAGAAAGATTAAAATTTAAATCAAGATTAAATGAAAATGAAATCAAAGCAAACATAAATTTAATTCAAACACTTTTAGATAATTCAAACACTTTTAGATAATTCAACAATTTTCCTTTTAGATAATTCAACAATTTTCAATTTTCTCTGTTTATATATCTCTGAAACAACAATTTTCCTGTTAGATAATTCAACAATTTTCCTTTTAGATAATTCAACAATTTTCAATTTTCTCTGTTTATATATCTCTGAAACAAAAAGATTCAAACACCTCAAAAATTATAAATCAAATTAAATTCATAAAAAAAATTAATAATGAAATCAAAAAAAAAAAAATCAAAACAATCACAATAAAAAAAAGAACTTCAACATCAAGATTGAATTGGAAATTCAAATCAATTTTTCGGATTTCTGCAAACTTTCATAAAGAAAAATAAATCAATCAAAATTTATGCATGATTTATCAAGACAATCACCAACTTTTCTATTTTTTCTTTTTCCAATTTTTTTCAAAAGATCAAATCAATCACAATTTATTCAAGATCATCAAAACAATCATGAAATTTTCTATTTTCCCTTTCTCTTTTTCCAATTTAAAAATTATAAATCAAATTGAATTTATAAAAAAAATTAATAATGAAATCAAAAAAAAAATCAAAACAATCACAATAAAAAAAAGAACTTCAACATCAAGATTGAATTGGAAATTCAAATCAATTTTTCGGATTTCTGCAAACTTTCATAAAGAAAAATAAATCAATCAAAATTTATGCATGATTTATCAAGACAATCCAAAAATTATAAATCAAATTAAATTCATAAAAAAAATTAATAATGAAATCAAAAAAAAAAAAATCAAAACAATCACAATAAAAAAAAGAACTTCAACATCAAGATTGAATTGGAAATTCAAATCAATTTTTCGGATTTCTGCAAACTTTCATAAAGAAAAATAAATCAATCAAAATTTATGCATGATTTATCAAGACAATCACCAACTTTTCTATTTTTTCTTTTTCCAATTTTTTTCAAAAGATCAAATCAATCACAATTTATTCAAGATCATCAAAACAATCATGAAATTTTCTATTTTCCCTTTCTCTTTTTCCAATTTTTCGAAAAATTCAAAAAAACCAAACCAATCACAATTTATTCAAGATCATCAAATTAATCATCAACTTTTCTATTTTTCCTTTTTTCTTTTACAAATTTCTTCTTCTTTATTTTTCTTTTTTATCTCAACATAATCAAAACACACACCAATTATATCTGCTGCTGATGTGAAAAATAAATTTCTTTTGTAGTTGATTTTTGCTGTACACGGTGGGTAAGGGCTATGGACAACCAGAAACATGGGTATTTTGACTTCCTGGCCACAAAAATTCATTGGTATATAGCCTGACCATCTATATAGGGAACCCCCATTTTCATGCACTCTTCTGAATAAAATCTCACATTCAGGGCCAGCCCAGAGTGTAGGGAGTTAGTTTATTAATGTTTCTAACAGTACATATCTTAAAAGAGGAGGACTTTTTTCTTTTCTTTTCTTTGTTTTCTTTTTTTCCATTATAAAATATTTCTGCTTTGTTTCATTTTTCGAATATTTATTTTTCTATTTTCATGTATCAACTCTCAATATTTCCACAGAAGATTTTTTAAATAAATTAGTCAAACAGAAGCAGATCAGTGTAAATACTTTCTTGCTTAGTTTTAATCTATGAGTGTGCAATGTGGAATCAAATTTGCACTTAAAAAAAAATAATTAAATAAATAAAAAAATAAAATAAAATAAAATAAAATAAAGTAAAGTAAAATAAAATAAAATAAAATAAAATAAAGGGCATTACTAAATTCACACGGTTGGCCCGCAAACTCACGTGGTTTTGTAAAGTAAAATAAAATAAAATAAAATAAAATAAAATAAAATAAAGGGCATTACTAAATTCACACGGTTGGCCCGCAAACTCACGTGGTTTTGACCGCGCACGGACCAACTGCCTGCATGCAGTTTTTCAAACCGCATGTTTTCAAAATTATAAAAAGACAGAAAGGTTCTTTGGGGTCCAAAAACCGCAAAAAATATTCATCAAGAATTTTGATGGGGTTTTTGACCCCTAAATTAATTGAAAATCAATAAAAACAAAAAAAAAGGTAAACTGCAAAGGGCCCCAAGATGTTATTAAGGGGTCCTGTCCCATGAAAAAAAAGGTGATAGGGGTTGTAATCAGCCCCCAAGCTTCAATTTGAGCCAAAAAAAACCCAATTTATCATTGTTTAAGGATTTCATTAGTAAAAAGGCCAAAAGTAAATGTTTTGGGACCCAAAAGACCCCAAAAAATTGCCAAATGGCCCTTTCACGTGGAATTGAAGCTGTGTGGGGTTTTGAGAACCTGTATGATTCTCTGAAAAAAAGCAAAAAAATAATAATTATCCAAAAAATAAGGTATTTGAGCCCAAAAAAAGAATAAACTGATCCACCCCCTTTAAATAAATAAAAATCCTCATTTTGCATGGAGAATGCAATTTGAATTCCAAGCAATTTTAGTCACCCCCAGTTTGAAAATTTAAATCAGACCAACCAAAAAACCACTCACCACACCACACCTCACTCACCACACCACACCTCACTCACCACACCACACCTCACTCACCACACCACACCTCACTCACCACACCCTCAAACACTCACCACACCACACCTCACTCACCACACCACACCTCACTCACCACACCACACCTCACTCACCACACCACACCTCACTCACCACACCACACCTCACTCACCACACCACACCTCACTCACCACACCACACCTCACTCACCACACCACACCTCACTCACCACACCACACCTCACTCACCACACCACACCTCACTCACCACACCACACCTCACTCACCACACCACACCTCACTCACCACACCACACCTCACTCACCACACCACACCTCACTCACCACACCACACCTCACTCACCACACCACACCTCACTCACCACACCACACCTCACTCACCACACCACACCTCACTCACCACACCACACCTCACTCACCACACCACACCTCACTCACCACACCACACCTCACTCACCACACCACACCTCACTCACCACACCCTCAAATTGTAAAATTTCAGAAACTCAAGAACAATATTAATTTCAATATTTTTAATAATACAAATTAATCTTCATGATAAGAATAAAAATATACCTAAAGGCAAGATGGAATAAATTAGAATCAAGTTTGAATGATAATATGGTGGATAAATTATAAAATAGTAATGAATAATAATAATAAAAATTTAAGGTAAAAATAAGTTTAATAAATTCAATATAAGATAAAAATGTTCAAATAATGAATTTTGATTTTGTTTTATAAAAATTGTAATTCTTGAGTTGTTTAATATAAAAATAAAAATAAAAAATTGAAAAAGAAAAAGAATCTTGATTGACCGATGGAATCATCTAAAATGTGAAATAAAAAGATTTCAATCATGATGTATTATGACATCATTTTTGATCATCAATTCAAATCAATTATGATCAAAAATGGTAAATAAAATAAAATAAAATTGGTTTTTAACTTTTAATAAATTTTAATTATATTTTAATTCATCACCTTGTTATGTATGGTGGTAATTATGAATTTAATGTTTATTTCTTTTTAGTTGAATACCACAAACCTAAAAGCAAACAAAATTTAATAATAATATAATTAAATAAATTAAATATAAAAATTTACTGTGTATTTACATTTTCATACAGTATTTTTTAAAAAATCACAATTTTTAATATTATTAATTTTTCTTTTCTTTGTAATAAAACTAATTTGACACAAATCACATCACACACCACTCAAAATCACCCACACTACTGATTAAACTCCCCAAAACTCATTTCTTTTCCTAAATTACTGTTTTTTCCACCAAAAAAATCACTTTTCCACTCTTTGACAAATTTTTTCTTCAAAAAAAAAAAATTCAAGTCTTTCCCCCCCCAAAAAAAAACGTAATTCAAAATGTCTCAACAAAACATCTACCCCCTCTTCAGAGATGCCAGAATCCACCAGTCAATGTGTATCTGTCCTCAATTCAAATATTGCTCCCCAAGATAACTTGTCCCTCCTAGTTCCACCTCCCAAATCAACCTGCCCAGACAAAGAATCTCTCCTGCATGCCATTCAATCTTGGGCTAGAGATCACAGCTATGAAATTTTAACCAAAGAATTCCAAACTCAAGGAAAAACACTATACTTATCAATGCAACAAGTCTGGAACTTACGTCCCAACAAAAAAAGAAGGCTTATGTACCACCCAAAATACTAACTGTCCATTCCAGCTCACTGGGAATTTCTCCAAGAACCTTGACACCTGTAGAATCAAAATTGTCTGCCCCAATCACAATCATGCACCCTCCACTGATCCTTTCACCCATCCTGTACACAGAAGAATTGAAAATACTCAACAAGAAACTGTTAAAAACTTGACTAAAACAGGTGTGGCACCATTGAAGATTTTAAACACTCTAATACAATCATCCTCTGGTCCTGTCATGACAAATTTCAGTACCATTTACAATGAACGTCATTATTTCTCCAAAAAAAATCTTGATGGCAAGAAACCTATTGAAGCTCTAGTATTTGAATTAAGGAAATCTGACTTTTTTTTGAAGATGGATACTGTAGAAGGAATTATCAGCTCTCTCTTCTTTGCTCACCCAGACTCCATCAAATTAGCTAGACAATTCCCCACCCTTCTACTGATGGATTGCACATACAAGATAAAAAAAATTCTCAATGCCCCTTCTCCAAATCATTGGTGTCAACGATTGCAGCAAAGGTTTTTCTGTCGCTTTTTGCTTCCTCTCTAAAGAAAGAAAAGACAATTATACCTGGGCTCTTCTCCAACTGCTAGATATATTAGAACAACAACACCACAAATTCATTGTCACTGATAAAAAACACGCTTTGATTAACTCCATTGAACAAACCTTCCCCAACTGTACTCACCTCCTCTGCCAGTGGCGCATTTTCAAAAATATTCAACTCCATTGTTGAAAGCATGAAAAATCTGAAGAGTAATGGGATAATATTCAAAAGCACTGGAATTATTTAGTGAAATCTCATACAGAAGCCACTTATCAGAAAAATTTCACTCAGCTTTCTCTTGTCTGGAATCCTCCCACAGCAGATTACCTTTGAGAAAATTGGATTTCTCTAACGCAAAAATTTGTTTCTTATTTTGTCAACAAGCATCTTCACTTTGGAAACACAAACACATCCAGACTAGAAGGCATGCATTTTCACCTCAAATGTTTCATATCTGCTTCTACTGGTTATTTCTCCACTGTTGTAACTCAAATTTATCATTATTTATCAATCCAAATTCATGAGAGAGCTATTGAATCTTCCCATTGGGGATACAGATCACTTATTGGATTAACTCACTGCATTGATAACATTTCCTCACAATTATCTCACCATGCGCTCAAAATAGTTCCCTCTTTGGCAATGTCACCAAACCAATCAACTGAATGCATCTCTTGTGATTATTCAACATATATGGGAATCCCTTGCATCCACAAGGTTAAGTCAGCTTGAAGTTGCATTCAAAACAAACTATTTACACTTGAAGATTTCCATCCCGAATGACATGTGAAGGGGCCTCTTTCTGTATGTTTTTATGCTTTTTCCTTGGCTAGATTTATTTTTTTATTCTGATTTCTTTCAATTGTTTCCTTTTTTTTTTTTCTTTCTTCCTTGGTGCCTTGATTTAAAAGCAGATGATGGATCTAACTCCCCGTCTGATGAGCCCACCAAATCTTTCAACAAACATTGGTATCTGAATGAACTCTTTGAAGAATTCCAACAGTTCCAACCTGGGGAACAGCAATTTTATCTTGGAGAGATGAAGAAGCTTTTTCAAGGAAAGTATCAACTGGTTTCAATTCAAGAACCATGTTTCAAGCCAGATCATAAATTCGGAGGGAGGCAAAAGGGAGCAAAGAATAAATTGAAGAAGATTTCCCAATCATCCAGCAGAAGGGACTCTTCAGGATTTGAATACCATCGGCCACCAAAGAAAAGGGGAAGCCCTAGCAGGAAATCTATGGGAACTGTGAAGGTGTGTTTTTATATCTTAATTTTGTGAATAATTTCTCAAAATTATTTTTGTTTAAATCAGGCTCCAGGAAAAATAATAGAAAAGGGGGAAAAGAAACAAGAATCAGAAGAGGAGGTGAGTTTTTTATCTTATATTATTTGACCACTTCTAATTCTTTCCATTTAATTTTTTTCCTTTAATTTTTCTATTGTTCCATAGGATAAATTTGTAACTGAATAAGAAAGCAGTTATGGTAACTACCAGATCCATTAGAACCTATCAAAACTTTAAGTTTTGTGTTGTTTTTTTTTCTTTTTTTATCATCCAATTTAATATTTTCCATTCCTGCAGAGGTCTGGTACTTTGGTGCAGAAGAAAAGGGTGTTATCCAATCCTGTCACTCTGGGACAGATCAAGAGAAGAAAGGAAGAGGTAAATGAAGATGATGAAGATACTCCTTACAGGCCAAGGGGAAAGGATGTATTTGAGAAAACTGCCACTTGTTCCAGTGAAATGGTGAGTTTTATTTTTTTTTCTTATGATTATTTCTTTCTCATTTATTTCTATTCCACATCTCCCCCCCCCAGCTTCCTTCCACCATGTCAACTTTCTGTCCTTCTGGGGATTTTTATGAAGTGCCTTTGGAGAAAGTGAGTAATTTTTCATCAGCCTGTGCATCTTCTTTGGTATATTAGTACCTTTCAAATATGAATTCAGGAAATTTTACAGAAACGTTTTTCAGGAAAAACATTTGCCCAAATTGAATTTTGAGGAAAGATTTTCTTGCATCCCTTACAGAAGAAGGAAAATTTTTCCTAAAAATTCAATCCCGGTGAGGAATTTTCCTGCAAATCTTTTCTGCAAAATTTCCTGAATTAATATCTGAAAGGTTCCATTAATAATACAAATGCTGCACAGTATCCCAGCAAGAATCTCATTTGCCCAGCAACTGCCCCCCCCAGTTTTTTCCATGATTTCATGGGTGATCAAAATTGTGGTTTCAGAGAAGCAGCAGTTAGTCTAGGTAGGAAAGAAGAAAATCAGCTTCAGGTAAGGCATGAAATGGTGAAAGAGTTGGACACTAATCCCTTGTTCAAAGACAAGAATTTGATGGATAATGTCTATGGCCACACTTATGAAAAAGCACAAAAGCGTCTCAACTACCTCTCTGAATCAGCTCCCCCTTGTCATTGGTTCTCTTTCCCAGCCCATGGATTCTTATTGGAAGAAACTTATAAACAACCAGTAGTTCCTCTATCCAAATATTCTGCCACTTATCTGCCTCTGCCTTTTTCCCCTGATTCCCATTCCAATAATCCCCCCATCTCGATGATGCTCATAGATGAACTGGCTCACATTGGTGCCTTCAAATTCTCCTCTGATAATTGGCCAGCACCCAAAATTGATGGCTCTTGGAACTGGTATTCCTCCAAGGGGGCCAAGTCTTGGAAAAAAACCATTCAGAAGAACTTGAATCTTGGTATGGAGTTGTTATTGCCCCCAGAACACAAATCAACCAGGCTTAATAAAAAAATTATTGATGTAGAATAGTTGTACTATTTTTTGCATATATATCACTTTCTTATTGGTTTTTTTTTTTTTTGCTTTCATAATAAAATTTCAATGCTTTTTACACTCACTCTTCTTCAATTCCATGGGAAAGGGCCATTTGGAAATTTTTGGGGGGCTTTTGGGTCCCAAAACATTTATTTTTGGCCTTTTTATTAATGAAATCCTTAAACAATAATAAATTGGGGTATTTTTGAGCGAAAATTGAAGTTTCCAGGCTGATTACAACCCCTGTTACCTTTTTTTCCACGGGAAAGAACCCCTTCATAACGTTGCAATTTACCTTTCTTTTTGTTTTTATTATTTTTCAATTAATTTTTTAGGGGTCAAAAACCCCATCAAAATTCTTGATGAATGTTTTTTGGGGGTATTGGACCCCAAAGAACCTTTCTGTCTTTTTGAAATTTTGAAAACATGCGGTTTACAAAACGGCGTGAGTTTGGGGGCCAACTGCATGGATTTAGTAATAAAATAAAATAAAATAAAATAAAATAAGGGCGTTACTAAATTCACGCGGTCGGCCCGCAAACTCACGCGGTTTCGATCGCGTGCACGCGGTTTTCCGCAAACACACGCGGTTTTGAAAACCGCGCGTTTTCAAAATTTTGAAAAAGAGAAAACATTTTGGGGGGTCCAAACACCCCAAAAAATATTTATCAGAAAAATTCATGGGGTTTTTGACCCCTAAAAAATTAAATGAAAAATAATAAAAACAAAAAAAAAGGGAAATTACAAAGGGCCCCCAAACGTTATGAAGGGGTCCTTTCCTGTGGAAAAAAAGTTGATAGGGGTTGTAATCAGCCCCTAAACTTCAATTTCAGCCAAAAAAAAAAA
>KN361439.1:4652-20030 GCA_000785685.1 Uromyces viciae-fabae
TACAAAAAGTGGTTCCACAATTATGTCCAAAACCGTGTGCAAAAAAGGAAAAAAAAAAATAATGATTTGTAAAAATTTTTATGATACAAATTTTAAGGAGCTTTTGGAACCCACAAAACATATTTTCAAATGTGTGAAAACATTTTTTTTGAGGGCTTAATGTGCATTTCAAAAAACAGTGTTCCCCCCCAAAAAGGTAAAAAAAAAAGAGATTATTGAACTTTTGACCTTACCATAAAATCAAGAGGCTCTTAAGAGCCCCTTTTGTAATTTTTAAATCAGGAAATACATTTTTTTTATATTTTTAAAATGGGTTTTAAAAAACCATGTGTTAACGCGGAAAACCGTGTGTGGGCCCAAAAAATTAAAAATGCAGATTTTGAATTTTTTTTTCAGATTGTATTTTTTGGGCCTCTCAAAGGCCCAATGATGTAATTAAAACTCATGATTTAATTTTTTTTCTATTTTTAAAAGGGTTTTAAAAAAACCGTGTGTCACCGCGGAAAACTGTGTGTGGGCCAAAAAAAAAAATACTTGGAATTTTGGATTTTTTTTTTCATATTATATTTCTTGGGCTTTCCAAACCCCCAAAAATATATTTAAACATGGAAAAAGGTTATGTCTTTCATTTTTAAAATGGTTTTTAAAAAACTGTGTGCGGGTGCGGAAAACTGTGTGCCCGTGCACAGCACGCGGACGTTGCCGCGCCGGCCAAACCGTGTGTAAACGCGGATTGACCGTGTGCGGAAATCAATTCCCTAATATTTATTTATTTAATAATCAATATTTATTTTTGATTTAATTAATAATTAATATTTCATTATTTAATTATCAATGTTTATTTTAATTATTTAATTATTTTGATTATTTTATTAAATTAAAATATTTGCTATTTTGACAATCAATCAACTTATAGTGTAACAAAATAAGCCACACTTGTGGTTTAAAAGATGATTATGCAAACAATGCAAAATGGAACACTAGAAAAATCAATATTCAACTAGAAGCACTAATTTGATTAGAAAATCTCTCAAAAACTAACAAGACATAAGACACACCACAAAAAATTTGGAGCCACTCTCATGAGGGTGAGTATCCATATCAGAAGTGTATCCTGTTTGTATCTTGGTCATATATTTTTTTTAGTGATGATGTGCCTCAGTGCTGGGGTAATGATAAGATGTGTGCAGCAATTATTTTTATCAACAAATTATTGATTATATTCACAACAATCAGTCCTCTTTCAGAGATATCAATCTGAAATTTTGGTATTCCAAGTATTAACCATCAACTGTTAACTCCTGCAAAAAAAAAAAAAAAATCAAAATCAAGCATCTAGAGGATGGTTGCAATGGAAATGTTTCAAACTTGAAGAGCAATTCCCCTGAAAAGATCTATCATTTTTTTGAAGTGAAAAAATATCATAGTAACTAATACTGCTCTTCTGTTCATTTTGAAGACATGGGAGCATCTTACCTGTCCAGTTTTTTGTTTGCTTCAATTTTCTGAGCTTTCCCACTACCTTGTTAGAATCAATATTAATTATAGTGAAATTTCTTTTTATTTTCAAGATGAAATTTTATTTCAAGTTTTTTGAAAGAAATTCAAGCCTGACAAATGTTCTTCCTATCCACCAAAGACAATCAATGCAATCTCTGAGTTAAGAATTTATTTTTCTATTAGACTTCAACCAACACCATTTCCCCTGTCTTTGTTCAAGCCATGGACAAAAACAAGATCACAGAATGACTTCAATTACTTATCTTGGATATTTCACAACCTCAATCACAACCAAAAATCAAATAGCCTGATTGAATCCAACAATACCTAGAGATGTGGTTCTTTATTGAGGTTTGAAAAAAATTCATGTCATGTGTTCTAAATCTGAAATATTTTGTGAACTTGTGTAGAGCCCAGCCAGGTTCTTGAACATTTGATTGGAGACATTGGCAGTTTTTCTAATAGTGGTCAGCGACCATAATATTTTGATTAAGCACAAATTTTAACACAAGAAGCCACCTGGCTTCCATACTCAGCTCACATCTCAGGAAATATTATGGTCAGCGACCATAATTCAGCATAGTTGCCAGCAGCCAATCCCTAAGATGGTTGGTGACCAAGATTTGCTCATATTTTTCATTGATAATATGCATGAACGTTCATCTATTGATTGATGAAATTGACTGTAGGAAACCAAATGTATTTTTGAATCTATCTGAGTCCTGAAAGGTGCTCAAACAGATGGAAATTTGATTGTGACTGGAAGGCGGTTCCATCCTTGGCTGCATTCCGGTTTTTTTTTTCTGTATTTATGTTGTATCCCTGTTGTATCTATTACATGTACAGGTAACAGATACCAAATGGATACAAAAAGGGAACTGTAGGTTTCAAAAGGAATTGCAAAAATATCACATGTGAAATATATTAAATTTCATGTTTGTGAACACATAAGTTCACTTCAGACATGCTAGTAATTAAGAATAGGGGTTTATTTTGATATTAGAATATACCATTGACCTTCAAATGATTTTAAACCAATAATGAACTTAACTTTCACAATATGTAACCTCTGCTCATAAAGTCTTTTGAAAAATGACTTGTGGGGTCCAAGTATTTGGGAGGAATGGTAATTATTTATCAGAATTTTCCTCAAACAAATCTCTTTTGTGTTCAGAAATATTGGATTTTTTTTTGAAATTCTCTCATTGAATGCATATCATCAAATCTCACGATTGTATAAGTTTTCCTGCACTATATAAATTTGAGATTTTAATTTTATTTAAGAATAATTCATCTTGAAAATTAAAACAAGAAAATCTGTTGAACATGTGAAAGTTCTCTTAAAGTCCAAAGCAAAAAAAAAAAAGGATATCCTAAGCCCAAATAAAGGAATGAAATCATCTTTTTAACATTTTCAAGCTTCCTTGGAATAAAAAATGATAAATCAAATCAATGAAAGGAAGCTTAAAATGAAAGAAGGATATAAAAATTATGGAAAACAGATCTGCACAAGGGTGGATCAATTAATAAAATAAAATAAACAGATCTAATTAAAAAAAAAACACTGAGAAGCCCAGTAGTTGATTTAACCAGAATTGAACCCAGGTTGAAAGAAATATTCATTAAACGTATTTGAATTATCATGAATTTGCCATAAATGCTTTTTCAAAATCTGAAAATCCAAATTAAGTCTCAAATAGGCTTCAAGGTTGAAAAAAATGACTTGGCAAAAGATATCATGTGGAAGAAAAAAAAATGGCAATCAATTGGTCACTCAGAATATCAAAAAATATGAATAATTATCAGATTATAAATGAACCATCAGCTGGAACAAACTATTAAGAGAGATATGAATATGTTTGAGATGAACACATATTAGTATTAGTAGCAAAGTTAGAGTATCAAAAATTAATTTAATATTCATTTTTATTTCCATGGTTAGAAGAAAAACTTGTGATTTATAATTTCACAAGCATAGGTAGATGAACTGTCACTACATATAATTCTTAAAAATTTATTCACAATCTTATCTGGCTTGGATGCATGGCTAGGATACACCACAGATACAGATCAGATACCGCATTACCACCCTCATGAGGGTGAGTCAATATTTTTTGTGGTGACATATAAATAATATGATTTAACTAAACTTGAACTAGTTTCAAATAGAAACTAATTCATAATAACAATGAGTGATCCTTCAAGCAAAGAAAGAAGATGTCTTTTATAGTCATACATTTCTGCATGTGAGCCAGGTAGGATCATCTTAGGCTTACGTAGAATAACGGCTTGGCAGCCTCAAGGAATTTTTAGCCTGTTCTTTCATCCTGAACTGATCTGTTCAAGTTCAGGGTTTTGATCTGGTAAGTCATCAGCAATCGTGCTCAAGCTCAGGGTTTTGGTCTGGTAAGTTGTCAGCCATTTTGGTCAAGTTTAGGGTTTTGGTATGGTAATTTGTCAGCCATTGTTGTAGCTTTTTCTCCATTGTCATCGTTAACTATGAACGGTAGAAGGGTCAGTCTTTCTCTTTTTCTCAAACAAGACCCTCCTGAATTGATTCAGGGTAAAATGAGCTCATGCTTACCAATATGATGATCTGAAGCTTTACCAGAAACTTGACACCATTGAGGTTGTAGCGATTTGAATTAGGTGATTCCAGGTAGTTTATCCAGTTCTTGATTAAAAAACATGAGTTCAGAAGTGGATAAATTGTGATATATAATCAGGTCAGACTTGAGGAAAGGAGTTCAAAATGAAGAATATGTCAATGATAAGCATATAGTTACAATCTGTATTGATATTTGGATGCAAGAAAAAACTGACTTATTTTAATGGGATTTGGATCATATGAAAGGTAAGAATCAAAGGATGAGAGGCACTGACGTGGAATAAGGTCAAGTTTTTTTATTTTATTTTTCCTAACAATTGATTGTTTAGTTGTTAACTTTGATAGATCCACAGTGAAATAAATAATTGTTTTCAAAAAAAATGGCAGATTTGAAATGGCAAATTTGGTTGAAATCCGCCATTAATTTTGCGGATTTCAAACTAACTTTTATACCCCCTAATTTGATAATATACTTCATGATCCAAGATATTATCGTCTTTTTAGTGCAATTTTTTTTCCCAGAATTTCTGTAGTGTTAGATGAAATTCAACAGTGATACACTAGCAGGTAGCCTAGTTTTTCCACTGCTAACATATTAAAAAGTAGCATAGCATGTGACTAAACTAACATTCAGCATAGATTATGACATGCTACACTATGCTGCACTACAATACATGTCACATAACTTTTGATGATTGACCAATCTTTTTTTCAAAAAAACAAGCTTTTATTTTTTCTTAGAAGAGTACTCACTCACCCTTAATAATCAAAACAGAGGGAAGGTGACTCACTCTTCAGGGTATACTCTAGCACCCTGAAAAGTTTTTTTTCTCAATCAATCAATCAACTCTTTTTTTTTTTTTTAGATAGTTGATGCTTCTCTTTATTTTTTTATGTTTTTTTTCTTAGAATAACACTCAAACCCAGATTAATCAAAACAAGAATAAGTTGAGCCACCCTATTTTTATACATGGATTAAATTTTATTTTTTTTAAATCCTTGCATTCACCCAAAATCATCCTTCACTCTTCTTCTTGATTCACTCTTGTCAACAATTTAAAAAGAAAAAGGAAATCTTACCATTATATCCAGTTAACAAGAATGGACTTCAACGAAAATATCTCAGCTCATCACAATCTCATAGATCCTCCATAGGGCTGTGTCCTGGAGCCCGGGGGTCGGGAAAATTCCCCAGGGGTCAGAAAATGGGATAGTTGTTGGAGAACCCCGTATCCCCAGGGATTTTTTGGCATTTTTTTAGTGTGAATATTTTGTTTTTCTGCACTGTTATCAACATGTTATATCTTTTTTTTTGTAATTCATTGTATTTCATTGTTTTTTTTGTATTTCATTGCTATTTTTCTGTATTTGATGGCTATTTTTGCGTGTTTCATTGCTACTTTTTTTTATTTCATTGATTTTTTTTTTTGTATTTCATTGCTTCAGTATTCAGTAAATAAATTTTAGCTTTATTCCTACATGTATCATCATTTGGAGCGTGGAATTTTTGAAGAAGAAAAAATTAAGAAAAAAAGATTACAAAAGGCCATCAAATTTTTGAAACCAATCTTTAAGCTGCTCAATTGTTTTGGGTTTGAGAAAGGAGCACTGCCAAGAAACCACACAGGACCCTTTGGAAAACACTTGTTCAAATGAAGCACTGGTGGTTGGAATAGCCAGGTACTTTTGAGCCATGGAAGAAAGAGTGGGCAGCGACTTCTGACGGCTGGCCCAGTAAGGAAGGACTTGAATTTCCTCTGATTTAATGTCTTTGTTCAAGTAGCGCTTGACCTTGGCTTCAATCCCACTTACCTCCAACGCTGGTTGGTATAAAGCTGAGGAGAAGAATTTTTTTTTATTCTTGCTAATACTGGTTGAGGTGGCCGCATCTTTATCTTATGATTCATTTAATTAGTGGGTGTTGAGGAATAAACTTTCTTCAAATTTGTGACACATAGTTGAGAAAATAGTCTTCAATTCATTGAGTGAGAGGTGGTACCATTCTAGAATGAAGTGAGAGTGGTTCTTGAAGAAGGTCATCTTTAAATTTGGGTCCAGCACCATTTTTCACAAGTAAACCGGCTTTTGGAAGGCGCTCCAAAGATATTCATTGATTTTTTTTATCATATTGTCTGCTGGCTTGATGAGTTGAAACTGATTGTAAAGCCCTTGACAAATGGAGAGTAGATGTTGGATTAAAATTATGTATACAGGAAGGGTGGTGTTTAGTGTTGGGTATTTTTCACCACACAACATTTCTTTTGATTTTCTGAGAGGCTTGAGTAGCTTCATGATGCTACGGGCATGGTCCCATTCTTTGGGCTTTAAAAGGAACCAGGTGAGCTCTTGATTTCGGTGACAGAAGTGAGTACAGATTTTTTGAAGTAATAAAGCACATTGGAACATGTTGAAAGTCAAGTTCCAACATGTTTCAACATTGAGCTTGAGGAATTGAATACCCTTTTTGAAAATATCGGGTTGACAGAAGTTGACCGCAATAGTGAAACGTTTGCGGCGCTGACAAGAATAATGTGCCCAGGTGACAAAGCCATGCAAGCGCTTGAGAATGGTCTTTTCATCAATGTGCGCACCATAAGGTGCATTGGTAACAAACTGGTGACTCATCGGGTTCACATCAGAGCCTGTTGAGATTTCTTGATTGCTATTGTTGTGACTGATGGGGCCAAGGTTGGGGATCCCCTCTTTTGCGGCTAGATTGATTACGTGGGCAATACACCCCAAAATACAAGTTGAGCTCGTGAAGATGGGGATTTGGAGTTCCAGTTCACAACCCATCTTCCCATTTACAGAAGTGTTATTAGCAGTGATTGTCTGAAGATGGCCCAAAAGGCTGTATTTCTCTAGAAAGTTGTAGAATAGATCAGCAAATTTTTGCCCATTATGGAAACCTAAAGAAAAAAAAAAAAAACAATCAAGAAACAAAAAAAAAATCAAAAAACAACTTTGGTCCTCAGTCAACAGATTTGAGAAGTGAGAAAAAAAAAAATTGAGGAGAAAATGAAAATCATCATTGTACCTTCAACTTGTGGGACTCTGATAGTGATGTCTTGCAGGTTAGGTTTGAATCAATGCAATGAGCAGCGACAGCCATCATGGCTGTTGCATTGGGCAACAACCAAGCATCTTGTGCAAAGGAAATTGTGCTTTGTTTCGCAAGGTTCTGGGTCTTGATGGCCTCTTTGTATTTCAAAAACATCCTCGATGCTTGTTTCTTGATGCTTTGACAATTGAGCGAGTTGAAAAGGGGCTTAGCGGCTTCATTGAGTAGTTCGAGGAGTTCTTGGAACAATTTGTGCACCACCAAGGTGAAGGCAAGGTCACAACTGGCTACAAGGTTCACCAACACACTCTTGATTGAGTTGTTGTTAAGCTCAACCTATGCAAAACAGGCACTGTCAGTATTGAGAATGAGATAAAAATATGGCAATTGAAAGCAAAGAAAGAAACTCAATTTCTTCTTTGTTTTCCCACTCTTGGCCCATTTTTCCATGTTGATGTGGCTCTTCTTGCTTTTTTTGTTGATGCTGGGATCTGAGAGATGATGGATATTGAGAAGATTGTTTTGAAGTCCTTTGGTACTTCCGGTCTTGTCTTTCCTGAGCTTGGATCCACAAATTTTACCGGATTTCTGAATAACTTGAAAGATAACATAGGTTGGGTCCTTGGAATCCATCAAGTGGTTCCAAACCCAGCTGCGCTTCTGGCCAGCGGATTTAGATTGGGTCAAAGTAATACTTTCGTTGTTGGTTTCCAGGGCAATTACTTCAGCGGGATGGGGGGGATTGGATGGAGATTCAGGTGCTGGTCACTTAATCTTGAGTGGTTCAAGGTTCAGGCATGACCCTGATCCACGGGTATCAGGGGGTACTCCTCCCCGGGGATCAGGGCACAGGATCGCGCTAAGAAAACACCCAAATCCCTGGGGTCTGAGAGACCCCAGCTTGGGGCGTATTTTTTTTTATTTTTCATCATTCTTTTATAATTTACTATTTATTTCTTTCATTTTATTCAATATTTATTGGTGTATCGTGCATGTGTGTATAATATTTCGGACTCTTGTATGTAATATAATATTTATATTTAATTAATTACAGGATTACTTCTTGTGAATCAAATTCATTTGAGTGAGAAAAAAAATATCAAAAGGGACCATCAAACGTTTGAAACCAATCTTTAAGGCAGAGAAACTGTTCAACAGTGTGCGGCTTAAGAGAAGAGCGCTTCCAAGAGACATCCCAATGGCCTTTTGAAAATACCCGCTCAGATGATGGACTTGTTGATGGAATGGAAAGATAATGACAGGCCATTAGTGAGAGCTTTGGGAAAGAATTTTGTTGGGCTGCCCAATAATTAAGTACTTTGAACTAATTTTGTCTTTAATCCCTTTGAATTATGGAGCAGACTGCTGTCGGAACAAGGCCTTGGCAAAAGTGCTCTTTGGCTTTGGGTCAGAGGAGGTGATTGTAGCTTCAAGGGAGTCATTTTGGTCGGTAATGTTTGACAATCCACTGGCAAACTTTTGAGCTTCCGTTTTGAAAATTCCAAGGATTTGTTCAACAGAGATCTGGTAATGATCAAGGATGAATTCCTCCTCATTACTCCAAAGAATGGTCTTGAACTTGGGGTCAAGGATCATTGCACAGAAGTAAGCTGGCTTTTTCATTTCATCTTGGATATACTGATCAATTTTCTCAATCACTAGATTGGAAGGCTGAATCAGTTGATCATTGAAAATACCTTGACGGACAGAGTGTAGATGTTGAATGAGAACTAAGTACTGTTAAAATAACTATATATTTTAATTTAATAAAATATTTAAATAAATATGAAAATAAAAAATAATCCTTGCTAAAGCAAGAGAACAATAATCCTTGCCAAGGCAAGAGAAAATTTGCGCTTATAAATAGAATGAAGCAGAACAAAAATTAATATTTTATTCTTTTTAAAATAAAAAGAAACAAGAAATAAAATAAAATTAACAAAATCTTATTTTTGTTTTAAAAATTAAAAATACAAATAAAATCAAATTGCCTTTGCAAAGAGAAAAAAAAAAGATTATTCTGTTATAAAATTAGCAATTCAAAATATAAAATTTATCAACACAATATTTTAAAATTATTAATCTTATTAAAAATTTAACTTAAAATGTAATAAAATATAATATCATAATATTTTATTTGTTTATCATTTTTCTTATCATAATTATTCATCAAAATTTATATTTAAAGAATCAATCTTACTCATAACTTAAGCTCATTCTTATTATTTGATTTTCCCCTTTTAGGTAAAAATCATTTCTTTATTGAAAATGATTTGTATTGTATTTAAAATTATAAAAAGAGAGAGAGAGAAAACTAATGAAATAAATAAACTTTTAGTTGTGCTAAATTTTACATTTAGGAGGCAAATCAGTTCCCTGAAAAATTTCCGTTCCACAAGTGCAAAACGGAGGTCACAGTTGGAAATGAAGTAGACCAACATCAATCTGAGACTCTCATGGTTGAGTTCAACCTGTGGATAAAATATAAAAGAAAAATTAAGTTAAAAATTAAGATCAGTCATAAATTTAAAATAAACATTGGCGCAACAGTAACAGGGTGGAAACCACATACCTTAGGGTGCAAAGCACCACTTTTGCTCCATTTTCCAATATCCATGTGATGAGCCTTGGCTTTCTTGCTGAGGTTTGGGTTGGCTAGCTGATTTAGTTGCAAGAGGTGCCCGTGTAACTTCTTGGTACTTGCAATTTTATCTTTTTTCAATTTCTTTCCACAGATTGTTCCCAATTCTGTAATCACTTGACAGATAACAATGCCGCTCTTGTCAGACTCCTTCAGGTGATTCCAGACCCAGCAAACTTATTGGACTCTTTATGGCTGGATTCAACCAATATTTATTCTAGATTGACGTTTTGGATTTCTGCTTGTTGAGTTCAATCAGGATCAGATTGGTTAGTGGGGGTTTCTGGATGTTTCCGCTTGATAATGGGGGGACTTATATGGTTGATATAATGCCTATTAGTAGATATGGGGACATCAACACTGATTCATTAGAGGAAAAAAAAAACACCCAGGGTTTCAGGGCATACCCAAGGGGAATAAGGGCTTGGTCATCGGGCTAACCATCCCCCCCACCAAAAACCTTGGGATCATGCCTTATTCAAGGTTGGTTTTGGTGAAGTTGTGAAGCCACCCAAAAAAAAAAATCCACGGGGATATCCCTGTTCCCCGTGGATTTCCGGGGAGAGGGATCCGGGATGGGCTCAAACCCCCACCCAAATCCACGGGACACAGCCCTACTCTCTAGGTCATAGTGCGGTATGTGAAATCAATAGCACTTTTAAAAAAAAGGTTTAATGCTGCTCAATGCTGATTGATAGTCTGATGGATTATATCTGTTCATGGAGCTATTGGTCAACAAAATACACTTTGGGTTCACTTTTTCTGCCTATCAAATTCTATCTCACTCTCCCCGCTCACATCTTTTTCAAAAAAAAAAAACAATCTCTCCACTCATCAGCGCTACACCAAACCCTCTCCCCCAGCATGCCTCCTCCCAAACCTTTCCCTCCAGACTGTTGTTTTTATTCCTTTTTCTCTTCCACTCCCATCCTTTTTCATTTTCATTCATTTAAATATCATAAAATAAAAATAAAAATTCTTAGTTTTATATTAAGTTTAAGTAGTTAATCTCATAGATGTGTAGTTGTCTTAGAGGTTTATTTAGATTATTTAGTGTGTAGTTGCTCTTAATATAAAATTTATTTATAGATAGATCATGTGTAGTTCATTGTGGTACATCTGAATTTCTAGTCCTCTCCATGTGAAGTTGTGGAAGGATTTAGCTAGTTTAGTTCTTAGCCAATGTGTTGTTGTTGGCTTAGTCACTTTCTTAGTTTTTATTGATGATTCATGTGTAGTTGTGTCTCATCTAATCTTCTTCTCATGTGTAGTTGTGAGAAGCTTTTTCTTTTCTGTAATATGTCACAACCTTGTGACATATTTCTTCCTCTTTAGTATTTTTAGGCTTTTTGTGGTGAAATAAAAATTACAGATTTTTGAGCCTAATATTTCTTCAAACAAAATAGTTCCCCAGCTCCTTGGTCAAAATTTTTTTTCCTTAAATACTTTCCATTCTGGAAGGCCTAAAATCAACACAGACCCCATCTCTACCAAAAATATCCCGAGAAAAAATGCATTCTTGGTTCTAATGAACAACACTAAAAATACCGCTACAAACACGTCCCATTCCAACACCATGTTGATTGACAACGCAATGACTGATGCTGAACCCCATGTTGAAAAGAAGAACCAGGAAGTCGCCACCTCTTGTGCTACCTCCCCTCTGCCAAATCTGAAACACTCAATGCATCAACCTTTGAATAATGCATCCCCTTCATCCCTGCCAGCCCGCCCTGTGCCTCAGACAACAGAATCACCACTAGTCGGTTTCTTAAGGATGATGCTGACAAAAGCAACTAGATATTCCAACACTGGTTCTATTGGAATTGACACTACGACAGTCAAAATTCTGTTCAAACTCATGGAAAGCGACACACACCAACAACAGCAACAAAAATTGTTGATCAAACAATTACAGTCAATGAATGCAAGGATAGAATCGCTTGAAGTGAAACACATTACAAACGTTCCAAAGCTATATGCAAAGAGCTACGCCGCAACAGCTGCCAAAGCAGTTAGATTTGTCCTGCCTACCCTTGCTGAATTACGAGCTGCCAAAACGTCACATACTATCCTTCATACCAAACTTGGTACCAACCCTATAAAAGAGGATTCCTGCAGCAAAATTTTCCAGGAGACCAACCAGCTCTTAGATTTGTTAAATGCTAAAACAACTTAAGGGGAGAAATTTACCGTCAAAGGAGCCTGAATTCTACTGTCGGGAGATTTCAGCTTTTATTTGAAAAATAGAAAGCAAAAAGAATGGTTAAATTTCAACAAACACAAGTGGAGCAAGCAACTCCACCCGGATCTTGAAGCAACACCAAGGACCTTTTCAGTATTAGCACATGGAGTGCACTAACCTTTGACCTTGAAGCCACAAGCAGCAAAATTGACATTGCCAATGAAAATTCATTTGATCACGAGAAACTATTCTGCATGTGATGGCTAGTTAGTAAACTTGACTCAGGCATACCAAAAAAAGGAGGTACAGTTGTTTTGTCTTTCATGGATCATACTTTAGCTGATAACTTGATCAGGTTGGGATTGTACCTGGATGGATGTCTTCACAGGACGGACCAATTCAAAAAATTACCCCTGAAATGTTTCAAGTGTTTAGCAATGGGTCACTTTGGAAAGTGGTGCCGTGCAGAAACAAAATGTGGGAAATGTGGTGACAAACACAAAACAAGTGAATGTGCTGTGAATGGGAATGGGAACAAAGCTTTTTGTTTTATGTGCAAGGAGGGAGGAAAGTAGCCAGGAATTTGGACTTCTCATAATCCATTTGATAAGAGTTGTGGGATTAAAAAAGACTGGCTCCAATCAAAAAAAAAATTCTATTAATGTATAATATAGACCCTTAACTAACCCTTTCTGCTCTCCCAAGTATTTCTGTATCCTCTACCCTTGATTTTTCTAGCAATGAAAATGTTACTTTTTCTTTGATTGTGCAATTGAATTGCCAAAATAGCGGAGTCACCACCTTTAGCATCCTAAATGTTGAACCCTCAACGTCAAACTTTCTTTTACTCCAAGAGCCTGGTATAAACCCGCTAACACTTCTCCCACCAGACCATGAGTCCTGGTGGACTTTGTAAAATTTAGCACAACTAAAAAGTTAATTGCATATAAGTTTTCTCTCTCTTTTTCTAAATACAATGAAATCATAAAAATAAAATAGAAATGAATTTTAATCTTTACCTAAAAAGGTGAAAATAGATATCAAATATTTTATGAATTTTCTAAAATAAAATAAAATATAAATTAATTTTTAATAATAAAAGAAAAATTGATGATAAAGCAATTTTTATTGACTGATTTTGATATTGATAATAATGATAAGATCATTATAAGTTAATATAAAATTGGTTTTAATATGAAAATAAATTTTAATTAATTTTAAGATAATTTTAAATTGTTTGATTAATTTTTTTATTTCGATTTAATTTTTTATTAATTTTTTTATTTTGATTTAATTTTTTATTACTGTTATGATTTTTCACTGGTAATGTACAAAAATGAATCGTTGGATTCATTTTCCTACAAAAGAGAGGCAGATTATGACATCATTTGATGTCATGATTGGTTTTGAATCAATCATGGTCAATTGTGTCATGATTTACATTTAAGTTTCAATTCTTTATTTTTAATTTTAATTATTAATTTATTTTTTATTTTAAATAAATTCATTTTAATTTTGAAATTAATAACTCACTGTTTTAATTTCTTTTTAATTTTAATTTCTTCTTTGCACATAAAGTCTTTTTATTACTTTGTTGTCTGAGACTTTTGTAGAAGAAATTTTATTTTATTTAATAAAAATTAATACTTTTTGTTAATTTTTATTCTATACTTCTATTTTCCTTGTTTTAATAAAAAGAATAAAACATTGGTTCTGCTTAATTCTGACTATACACGCCAATTTTCTCTTGCCTTGGCAAGGATTATTATTCTCTTGCCTTAGCAAGGATTATTTTAATTTTTATATTTATTTAATTTTATATTTATTTAATTTTATATTTATTTAATTTTATATTTATTTAATTTTATATTTATTTGATTTTATATTTATTTGATTTTTATTTATTTAAATATTTTATTAAATTAAAATATGTGGTTATTTTAACAGACTTTTTGTAGCCCTCATCATTCACCTAAAAACCTAGCTGACAAACATTGTCCGGTAGTTTATATTTGTAGATCATTTTCTTCTTTTCAGGTAGACACTCTTGGCTTTGGCAGCAAATTGGCCATAGCCGTCGATATTAAATTCCACCCAAACAGAGAACTCCAATTAATCAACATTTACAATCAACCAAATACTCTACAGAAGTCTTCATCCTAGTCGAAATATCCCTACTTTAATTGCTATTGATTCAAACTTACATCACAGGTCCTGGAATCCTGCAGGCTACCACCATTGCAATAAGGATGCAGGCCATTTAGTCAAAATCTGCGGTAAAAATGGCTTCTGGTTAAACATAGAACGTGATACCCCAGCTTTCCTATCTAGCCGGGGATCAAACACCATTATTGATTTGGTGTGGTCAAATTTCCTGGCCAGCAATACTAAAATTATCCAGAAAGTAACCATGTCAGCGGACAACCACGGCTCCAATCATCAAAAAATAATCATCAAGGTAAATTACCAGTCTCCACCGCAAACCCAAAAGGTTTTGCCGCCAAGTTGGGATAAAAATTAAATAGATGTGGAGAAATTAAAGTTAAAAATAGAGAAACAATTGAATCAGCCAAGTACCCCAACCTCTCTCATTGAAATAGAAAACCATGAAGCTGAACTCACAAAAATCATCCACAATTCATGGTTGGAGCAGGGAAGACTAGTACAAGACAACCCTTTGAAACCAAAAAAATGGTGGGATAGGTCAATTATAGTGTTAATTTTCTTAGTTGGATTTTCAAGCTTGAATCTGCCAGGGGGCCTGTTTTCCTTAACCCCTTTCCACATCATCATTTCTTTTCTTTTTATTTTTATTTTTTTCTTCATCTTTGTCCGTCTTATTCACTCATCACCAAAGATCACCGTCTTATCTGGAGCCTCAGTCTTATTTGGTATTTCTTTTATTTTTTCTCATTTTTATTTTTATTATTATTTTTATTTTAATCACTAACATCATTTCATTAGTTGTCTCTGTGTCTTCCATCTTTTTCTTCTTTAAGATCTTCAGCTGTTATTCTGTCTGGACAACTGTCCTTTAGGTATTCATCTTATTTCTTTTGTTATTTTTTATTTATTTTATTTATTTTTCATTTTCTCTTATTTTTATTATTTACTGAAATAAAATCTTTAGTTTGTTGTTTTCCAAAACCAACAGTTAGTGTTAATTTTAGCAACTAAAAACAAGAGTTAAATTACTTTTTTTTTTTTTCTTAAAAAAGATAAAAATATAAAGAATAAGATAAAAATAAAAATACCTAAAAACAAGGTAGGGTAGTTAGAATAAGATGATGGTTTAAGAATAATAAATTTTAAGATAATTTTAAATAATATAAATGTTAAATAAAAATAAATTTAATTAATATGAATTTTAATTTTTATAAAAA
>KN361440.1:0-15333 GCA_000785685.1 Uromyces viciae-fabae
ATTACAAAACAAAAGTTCAAAAATACATCAACTCCAACTTCAAAACCGCTTGAAAGGATTCATCTTGATTTGATCAGACCTCTGAATCCAATCGCAAAGGGAGGTTACAGGTTCTCACTTACCCTAGTCGACAACTTTTCCGGTTATATTGGGGCCTACCCCTTGAAATCAAAAGATCAAGCGGCTGAAACAATCAAGTCAATCCTATCAATTGAATTCAAAAAGCGAGGATACTACCCAACAGAAATTTGCAGTGATGGAGGCGGTGAATTTATGAGTAATGATCTCTTGAACTTTCTCAACGAAAAACACATTAAACAACTCGTTTCAGAGCCCTATCACCCCGAACACAACGGACGGGCTGAAAGAGCAAATCAAACAATCTGTGAATCAGTTCGATCGGTACATTCTCAATCGAAGATACCCAAAAACTATTGGCACGAAGTCATTAAAGGGTGCGCAATATGTTTAAATCAAATCCCCTCAAGCCACGGCCAGAAAAGTCCCTGGGAATTGATTCATGGAGCTCCAATGAAGCTCAACTATCTAGTTCCCATAGGTACTTCGCTTACTTACTTGAATCAAAAGCCAAGAAGCGGCGCTAAACTTTTCGAGAAGGGCTCAGAGGGAATTCTGATAGGGTATAATCCAGAGTTCCTATCCTATCGTGTACTCACTCCCACCGGCTCTGTCATCTCAACAAAACATATCAAGTTTGATAAAAACGAATACAATAATTCCTGGCTAAAAGAATTAATGCCAGACGAGAATGAAACAGATCAAATCAACAACTCAAGTCAAGAAGACAACCTTTTAAAAGAAAAATCAAAACAAAATGTAGAAATCAGTTCAGAAGAGAGTAGCAATGATCAAAATATCACAATTAAAGAGGAAAGCGGACATTCGGAGGAAGAAGACTCTGAGGACGCTGAAGATATTTCCAATCAGCTTGTCTCAGAAAACAAAAATACGGGTAATCCACCTCGTATACTGCGAGACAGAGCGACCATTCAACCTCCACAACCCTTTGGCCGCATGGCTACATCGCTGAGTTGGTCCCAAAATCTTACAACAAAGTTCAAAATCATCCGAATAATGACGACTGGCAAGAAGCTATAACGAAAGAAATAGATACAATCGAAAATTAGGATGTATGGGAGGACTACCCAGGTGAAGCCCCCATTCCAAACCTACTGACCACTGTTTGGACATTCAGAATTAAAACTAATGGCCACGGTAAACCTTCAACATATAAAGCTCGTTTATGTGTTAAAGGCTACAATCAAAAATACGGAATCGATTATTTTGACACCTTTGCCCCCACTGGAAAGATGGCGTCATTGCGGTCTCTATTAGCCTATGCAGCGGAAAAAGATCTTAAAGTATTACAATTTGACGTCAAAGGGGTGTTCCTACACTCCGAAATTGATGAAGACGTGATTATCAAACTACCTCAAGGCTGTAAAAGGAAATGCAGTATTCTCAAGCTCAAAAAGTCTCTATACGGACGAAAACAAGCTCCTCTTAACTGGTATCAACATTTAGTAAACTGGATAAAAAGTCAAAATTACATAGAAAGCGATTGTGACCCTTGTCTTTACATCAGCAACGACAAATTATCCGCACTGTATTTTCACGTTGATGACTTAATTGTGGTTGGCAACTGTGAACAGTTCAAAGAAGACTTTCTCAATAAATTCAAAGACTCCACGGCGCATGAACCCAATACTCTTCTAGGAATGAAAATACAAAAGAAGGGTAACTCATTTCATTTGTCACTTCCAAATCACATCAGTAAAGGTCTGGAAGAAATGAAACTCACTGAGTGCAAACCTTCAAAAACACCTTGCACTCCTGGAATTAAATTAATTTCCGCTACAGACGAAGAACATCAAAAGTTTGCTCAACTAAATGTCCACTACAGATCAGCTATAGGCAGACTGAACTTCATTGCTCAACTCGGAAGACCCGATATATCTTTTGCTGTCTCTAGTCTAGCTAGATTTCAAGAAAAGCCCAGCGAAATACACTGGAACGAGGTTAAAAAGGTTTGGAAGTATTTGAAGGGGACGATCGATCTTCCTCTAGTACTTGGAAAAAGGAATGACATAAATCAGGTCGTTGCTTTCAGTGACGCAACATGGGCGGACGACCCTGAAACGCGCATCTCTCAATCTGGAATAATCTCTTTTTTTCACGGATCACCAATCCTATGGACGAGTAGGAAACAGAAGAACATTGTCAAAAACTCTACTGACTCAGAGTTGAACGCTTTATCTGACAGTCAAGATGAAGCCAGTTGGAGTAAAATCATGCTTGAAAACATTTGGAGAACTAAACTAGGTCCTAATCTACTCATGATTGACAATAAAGGACTTGACGATAAGTTAAAGAAATTCGGAAGCAACTCCAAAACGAAACACATCAATCTAAAAACTAAGTGTCTTGGGTCTGAATATCAAGAAAAACTCATCGATTTGCAATTAATTCCATCAGCTGAAATGATTGCTGACGCTCTTACTAAGGCTGCAAATAAAGAGGCAGTAGATTTACTTGTCAACTCAATCAGCTGTCCAGTTCAAGAATGATTGAATCAAGCCGGCGTGTTGGAATTTACCCTCTCTGACTTATTCTCGTAACTCATCCAAGCCTGTTTCATTCATTATCTTTTTTTATTATTTCTTTTTTTATTATCAAAACTATACATGTCACAGACATGTTATTCAAAACAAGTCAACCAATTCTAAAATCTCGCGACTTCTTTAAGAATAATTAATATTTAATTCATTGACTCATCTTTTATAACATCAATCGACTAATCTATCACAACATCAACAAAAGACAATCAGCGCAACCTCAATTCTGTTCGGGTAAAGTTGATTCAACCATTCAACTCCTATTGAAACCTTCAACTAATTTCTGTTCCTAAAAATCAGACCTGTAGTGCTTTTTTTCTATTCTAATTCTCCTTGTTCTGCTGCCAAGTCATCAAACTTAAATCCATCTAGTAAGATTCCTTTATCAAGTCAAAACAATCTTACTTCAGCTAATCATGCCTCTTAAATAGTTGGTCTTCCAAAATTTCATGTCACCTTCAACAATCTAAATATTTATATTATCAATATTAATAAGTCCTGTTGGTAAAATTCGTCATTTGATAAATAATCATTCTTATCAAAACTCATCTTGTCTATTTTTGTTTATGTTTTCTTTTTTCTTTTACATGAAATTTAAAACAGCTGGTTTTGGTGTTCCAACCATTTCAATTTTTCTCACGCATGGTTCACGCTAGTCCAGCGCGCATTAGGGCAGCGATTCCGTTAGTGGGTAAAGAAAAACCATCCATTTGCTCAGCCTGTATGATAGGAAAAATTGCAAGAGTCAGCTTCAGCAGCCATTTTACCCCAACCTCGCACCCATTAGAGGTTGCCCATGGGGACCTAGTTGGACCAGTCTCTCCTTCCACCAACGGAGGAGCAAAGTACTTTCTAACACTACTCGATCAGCACACCGGTTACATTAGTGTAATTATTCTCAACTCAAAATCGGACGCCACACAAAACATTATTGATTTCAAAGCCTTCTTTGAAAACCAAACAGGACAGAACGTGAAAAAACTAATCACTGATGGAGGGGGTGAGTTTTGCAACAACACCCTCTCCCAATTTCTCCAATCAGCGGGAATACAGCACAATGTGTGACCGACTTACACCCCTCAGCACAACGGGTTTGCCGAAAGGGCAAACAAGACCATAATAAATATGGCACGCTGTCTCATGATCAAGTCCGGTTTAGATAAGGAGTGGTGGGGTGAGGCCGTTAAGACAGCTGCAGCAACTACTAACTGTTTACCATGATTGCACAGAGACAAAATCAGTCCGTTGGAGAAGATGTTTGGACAGAAACCGAATCTAGACTTCTTCCGCCCGTTTGGTTGCAAAACTTGGATAATCAAACCAAACCAAAACCAACAAACAAAATTTGACAAAATCGCTTGGGAAGGGGTTTTGATTGGGTACAGCAATGACTACTCTTCTTATTGATTGTTCAGGCTTGAGGACAAAAAGGTCATTGAAGCAAAACATGCTTACTTCGACGAGGCGGTTTTCCCCACGCTACGGGCATTCAGGCCTAGTTTAGATGAGTTCTCTAATCAGCCATTTCCTGATTTTGCAAGTGCGGCACACTTACCATTTATAGATGAAGAGGAAATGCCAGGTGTCAATGAAATGGACATGGAAGACCAAGGGCATGGCGATATCAAGGAAATTGATGATAGTGAGACCGCTGAGGAAGAAAACAACCCTTCCGACACCAATACTTCATCAGAACCAACAGTATCACGGAAAATCACCGTAATCGGACCAAGACATCCAACAATCATCGATGGTGAAATTGACCCAACCAATATTCCCACCTTTTCTCAAAGAAGTGCGAATTCGCTCTTAACTACGGTTGTTGAACCAAGAAATCACTCCGAAGCAGTTGGCGGTTCGGAATCTTCTCAATGGAGAGACGCCGAAATCAAAGAAATCGCTAACATGGTATCTCATGGCGTATGGATTGAGCGGCCAGGAGGGGATGCTGATCACCCAATCCCGTCTACATGGGCCTACAAAAAGAAATTGGGTCCCAACAATGAAGTCATAGAGTACAAAGCTCACATTTGTGCTCAGGGTTTCCGACAAACCCATGGCTTAAACTTCGATATGTGCTATGCACCGACTGGCCGACCAGAATCTTTGAGGCTCCTTTTGTCTCATGCTGTTGAACACCAACTTCACATCCACCAACTGGATGTGCAATGAGCCTTTCTCACTTGCCAATTGGAGGAGACAGTCTTCATGCTGCCTCCGCCCGGTTTTCCTAACGGTCACAATATTTTTTTGGAGCTCAAGAAGGCAATATATGGGCTCAAACAATCATCGCTAGCCTGGTACAAAAGGCTAAGCACCTTTTTACTATCTGTTAAGTTCCAGGCAACAGTTGCCGACCCATGCGTATTTTGGAGGGGAGGAGATCACCCTGTCTGGTTGTTTGTACACGTTGACAACATCGTGTTCATTTCCAAAAAACCAGAATTGTTTGCAGACCAGATATCCAAGGAATTAAAAATCAAATATTTGGGTGCAGCAAGTTTTATTCTTGGAATGAAGATAGATGAGAATGAATTGGGGATATCGGTCAATCAATCTCAATACATAGAAAGGAAACTGGTTGAGTTTCAGCTAGAAAGCTTACCCTCTTCATCCTGCCCGCTCAATCCAAGAGTCCATCTTTGTTCAGCAACAACACTCATCAATCAGAGGTTCTTAAATCTAAGCATAAACTATCGAGCCTTGATAGGCTCTCTCAACTACCTCAGTGTTCTAACACTACCCGAAATCTCTTTTGCGGTAAGCAAGTTATTGCAGTTCCTGGAAAAACCAGGGATGACCCACTATCAAGCCGCCATCCAGGTCTTTTGATACCTAAAAGGTACCATCAATCAAGGAATATCGTTTCAGCGTTCCAACATAGACATCTTGAGAGCATTCGTAGATGCCGACTGGGCCAACTGCCCCGACACTAGACGCTCGCATACCGGGTACATTATCACCATCAACAATAGCATAATTGCCTGGAAGTCAAGAAAGAAAACCACTGTCTCACTCTCATCTACCGAGGCAGAGTACAAAGCTCTGTCGGATAGTGGCAAGGAGGTTAGTTGGTTGCGCAACCTAATCCTGGAAATCAAACCACAGGCCGTTCTAGGACCCACCAAGGTTCTCGTTGACAACAGAGGTGCTATCGACTTAGCACTAAGTCAGATCAGCCAAAACGTGTTTCGAACGAAACACATGGATATCTGTTTGCATCACATCCGTCAGTTAGTAGCGAGTCAAGCCATCCAATTGTGTTATATACCCAGCTCGCTCAACATTGCAGATACTCTCACAAAACCAGTGAATCATTGCGGGTTTGCCAAAATCACAAGCAACATCAGCTGCATTTTTGCTTCTCCACCAGATGCTCAAAGCAAGGGAGGCTGTGAGAGTGATAAAACAGTTCTCTTGAACGAGCACAGTAGTAAGTGTTCCAAAAGCTGATTCAAGAGAATCATAAAACACTTACCCTTTAAAAGGAGGTGACTAACAAAATACCCTTACCGCCATAGTGAGTGATGCAATTGGGTACTTACCAAACAAGGATGGAATACCACCGATTGAGCGAAATAACTCATCGTGATAAAACCCTTCACTGCTTGTAAGCACGCTCTTGCAGTTGCACCTTCACAATATAAAAGGCTTCCTCTGATGCCGTTCTTTCACTGCAGGCAGGATAAGAGGAATTTCATTAGCCTTATCCAGATTACATCGAAAGCTATTCCATTCGCTATCAACCTTACTTTCTAATAAAAATAAAACAAACGAAACACAAAAAAGCACACATCTTCCAAAAATTCACATCTTCACAAAGGAAAAAAAAAAAAAACTTCCTTCAACCAAAACCTATTTTTACGCTTACACTTGTATAAGGATAGCATACCGCTTTGCCTTAAGGTATGCAGGAGGTTCATTCTTATTCTCACTAATACTAAGACATATCTTTGGCAATTATGCCGATGCATATTTGAAATTGTACATAGTCATTGCATCTTATCAATACTGAAATACAAACTTTGCCTTAAGTCTTGCAAATCTTACAGATTCTTTATATTTCTTTAGGTATCAAGTCGAGTTTATTTTCATCCACATCCATGTGGATGATGGGCTCATTTTTACTAATTCAATCAATATGCTTCACTGTTTCAAAGAATTTATCACTAAAACCTATCAGGTCAAATGGATTGAAGAACCATCATTACATCTTGGAATAAAAATCACTCGGAACAGGGAGAAGAAATACATTGCACTTTCGCAGGAAAACTACCTCAAGAGCGCTCTTGATAGATTCAACATGACTCATTGTAATCCTAACAAAACACCTCTTCCTAGTAATACTACATATACAAAATCATCTCATATTCACTCTTCCATACCAAATCAACAAGCCATAGGATGTTTAACTTTTGCTTCTGTCAGCACTCGCCCTGACATAATTTACTCAGTTAATTATTTAGCGCGATTTTCATCTGGTTACAATCAAACTCATTGGAAAGCCGTAAAACATCTTCTCCCATACATCCAAGGAAAAATTTCTAGAGGGATTGTCTTTTGTAAATATACCGAATCCAGCTGCAACATCAATGCCTACACAGATGCCGATTACAACAGCTGCATCAACACACGTAGGTCAACAACTGGTTATGTTATGACTTGGCGCGGTTCACTTATTTCTTGGAAAAGTAAAAGACAGGTTACTGTTGCAACCTCAACCACCGAAGCTGAATACATGGCCATATCTGATGTATTTAAACACGCTCTCTGGTTACGAAGGATGATAAGCTACATTATGAAAATCACAATTGAACCTGCCTTCATTTTTGGGGATCTAAATCTGTTCAATGATAACAATGGTGCTATTTTTCTGAAAAAGTAAAGTGCTATCAATCAAAGATCTAGACACATTGACATCAGACATCATTTTATCTGTGAATTGGTATATGAAGGTAAAATAATAATTAACCATATTGACACTCACTCTATGCCTTCAGACATGCTTACCAAAAATTTTAACAATATTTCCATCAACTGATGCAGAAAACTAATAAGTAATATTTTGTAAAAATAATACCTAGTTGCCATTTGAGCCTCACTCACAAGGGCTAACGGTGTGTCCCCTTGATGAATAAAAAAAAAAATAAATCAAAAAAGAAAAAGACAAAAATAGGAGAAAAACTTATGCCTAGACATTGTCTTACAGGTACGGTATACTCATCAGACAAATCCTTTCATACTTGAAACAGACCCTAGCGCATAGGTAGGGTGTTGACCGAACTGGACCAGATGTATTTCCTGGTAAGTAACCAGGGTCGAGTCACTTAGATCAGAAATAAGGACAATCACAAGCCATTGCTCATGCTTGGTTCCTTTGCTTAGATTTGCTCAGCGATGATATAAGGCATCGAGCCTAACTCGCAAATACGAGGCACTCATCTTATCTCGGCTCATTCTTCTATTAAACTCTACAAAAAATATTCTTACTCTTAAAACTTACTTTCCTCAACTTCCTCAAACAAACTATCTCGAATTAACTTGACCATAAACACCTTTCCTCTTGCTGTCTTGCTATCAGCGTATCACACTTTTCTCGTCATTCTTATTTTCAAGGATTCACATTTGCTCTAACAAAATGGTGATCCTATATTCCATTTTCTAATTGTTCTTTTCACCGTTTATAGCAGTCTCATTGACTTGCCTTAGTTGTTCCAAATCTTACATATTTCAATAGACGAGATTAATGAGAATGATTGAACAAGGGGGGCTGTTAAAAATCAAATTATTTATAAATCCTTACATGTCACAGTCCTTGACATAAAAGTAGAATTTTCAAGTATTCCACCAATTCTCATTAAAGATTTCTATCCCTTTCATAAGTCAAGACAACCAAAATTTTGGATTTGTACTAGCTCAGCTACACTAAACAATGCTAAACAATGCTCATTAAAATCCCTAAACATACTAAACAAATACCTTTGTAATCTTTTATTTTTTTTATTTCCTTTGTTATCTTATTTTTATTTACTTTCTTACTCAACTGTATAAATGACCCTTGGATCTGATCTTGTTTTTCTCTCTTCATGCAAAATTAAAAACTTCTAATTTATTTTACACTATAAATCACTGTTCCTATCCTAAGAACATTATAGTTAAAACAATAAATTACACCAGCTTATCCACATCATTAATAAGAATAGATACATTCATAATTTTTGTGTCATAAGCCTGATTGACAGGTTTGTCATTAATAATTTGTATTTGGTGCAAAGCAGCACCAATGCCTTCCATACAGACATCTACATAAAGTTTAAAAGGTTTCTTAGGGTCTGGATGAAGTAACAAGGGGGCTGTGGTTAAAGCTTCTTTGATATTCAAATAAGATTTAACTCTTTCACTAGTCATCTCAAAAACTAAATTAGTACTGCATATTTTATATAAGCTGGAAGCCATTAAAGTGAAGTCTTTAATGTGTAATCTGTAGTAACTGGAAAAACCAAGAAAGCTTTGGACCTCCTTAATTGATTGTGGTATAGGTTTCAGCAATACTGCTGCCACTCTATGTTGGTCTATGCCCAAAGAGAGTCCACTGACCATATGGACCAAGGCTTTCAATTCTTGAGAAGCAAACTGATATTTTTACAAAGAAATTTTCATATTAATTTTGATTATTTTTTGTAATAAAATGCTCAATTTGGTAATATGTTCTTCCCAAGTTGTTGTAAGAATAATAATATCATCTATATATATTATCAGCCATTGTTCTGACAATTCCTGATGGAATTCAGTGTCCATCATTCTCTGAAAATGGGAGGGGGAATTTTGAATACCAAAGGGCATTCTCAAATACTCATATACTCCCAAATGGCAAACAATCCTTAAGTATTGTCTACTATCTGGGTGAACAATATTTTGATGAAATCCTTTCAGGACATCCATGCAGGTGATAAAGTCAGCTTTGTGTAATTTTGTCAAGGATTCAATTATCCTAGGCATAGGATATCTATCAGGGGTGGTGTATGAGTTGAGGGCCCTGAAATCACCAACTAATCTAGATTTGTTGTTATGCCAGGCTATCACCACAGGTGTGGTTATATCAACATTCTCATTCGCTCCCACTTTTCTGAGGATATTTAGTCTCAGAAGGGAAGTAACATGCTCTTCCAGAGCTTCCCTACTTCTAGGGCTAGAAGGATAAGGGGGTTTTCTCAAAGCAGGAGGATAGGGTTTAAGTCATGACCCTTAACTTCTCCAAAAGGTTGATCAATAGTGGCAAAAGCCAATCTATTGTCACAAATTAAATTAATTCAGTTTTTTCTTTGTGAATTAGATAAACCTTCATTCATTTTAGCTTCTTGGATAAGTTCTTCAGAAAAAATATCCTTAGAGTCACTATTTGAATCAATGTGTAGTTCAATATTGTTAACATAATTATGTCTAGTACAATCCTCTTTGATTGTAAAGCATCTTTCAGGATAATATAGCAAAGAGATTTCATAATGATCTAAATAATCACTTCCAAGGATAAAATATCTGGAGTGACTCTACAGAAAACAAATAATGGTGGAATTTAAAGTGCAAGGTAATTAAACCATCCAGTTGCAGAGGATTACTGCAACTACTTAATTTTAATCTAGAGGTATCAGATAATTTCTTATGTTTCCAGTCTGGGATGATATCAGTAAGGTATTTAGCTCCTACAACTGATTTTTAGGCACCACTATCCAATAAAACTTTGCATTTCTCAACTCCACAGTTCATAAATACAAAATTGCTTTTTCCAATATTGGAATGGGACATGAACTCCACAGAATCAGTATGGCTAATTATTTTCTCAGATTCATACATATCTTCTTCCCTAATATCATCTTCAGTATCATAACCATTTTCATCTTCTAAGGCATTGATTTTCTTGGAGCATTGTCTAGAAGTATGGCCAGATTTACCACAAGTATAACAAGTGATATCTGTTCCTTCTTTAGATTTATTTTATCTTTATCAGAACTTTTCTTATTCTTTGGGTGATAGTCATTAGAGGATTTATTTTTGGGAAGGGATATAATTTTCTTTCTATCCAAATTTGTTTCATCTACAATATCTTGTAAGATATTAATTAGACTAACAACATCATCACTAGTATGGTTCATACTAGTTTTAATTGCATAAGCAATTTCACTATCCATTTGAGATAGGATCCTAAAATTCAACATTTCCTGTGAAATTAAAGGATCTATGGATTTAATTCTTTTATACTGCTTGGTAACCCAGTAAGATACAGAGATCTGTCCTGGAATAAATTTGTCTTTCATAAAAGAAGTTTTTACTCTTCTTTTCCAATTAGAATTCCCAAATTTACTATGAATGGCTTCTTTCCACCAATCCCAGGATGGTTTTCCAACAGTATTTCTGGTACTTCTGTACCATTCAGCAGCCACACTTTTAAATAAACTTCCCAGTCTACTAGTAATCAAGCTGTCTGGTAAATTAAAATCATTCTTTAAGGTGTCAATCCACTCCATGAATTCAACATGGTCATATTCTCCTTCCCCTCTGAAGGTAGCCCAGTCACTGACTTTAGGTAGTCCCTGCAATATCTGCTTTTGGATTTCCTTATCCATATCTATGGGGGATTCACTGGTTCCTTCAAATTTTATTGGGGTTTTAATTTTATATCCAAGATTTTCTTCTTTTGCAATTCGTACAACAGATTTATTGTGTAATAAATTCAGAATTTTGTTTGATTTATCATTACATTTATTTTCCAATTTTGATAAATTTTCATCAATATTTTTTTGCAAATCATGATTATTTTCTAACATATCATCAATTTGATTATTGACTTCCACTTTTGGTGTAAGAAAATCAGGGATTTTTGGAAAAGAATTAATTTTTTCTTCTAATTTCTCTAAATTTCCTAAGGATTCTAATGTTTTAATTTGATTCTTAATAACAATTTCAATATCAGTGAGTTTTTGATGAATTCCCACAGGGTTTGGAGGTATCCAATGTTTACTAGAACCACTAGGGGGCTTGTCAATCTCACTCACTCCCATTGCATTGTTCAACTTTTGGAGAAATTCATAAAAATCAGTTTTACTGGTATAATTATTGATTATACCATCTAAATTGTTTCTTTCTAAGTCTAATTTGTCTGTTGAAGACTTATTTACAATGTCCTTTAAATTTTTTATAGATTCATTTAAAGTATCAAAACATTCATTGTGACTATCATAAATAACTTGTAAATTATTAAACAAAACATTCATTTTTTCATCCATTAAGTTTAACTCTGGATGATAATCGGAGTGAAAAGATGATTCATTAGAAGGAGAAACACTTTTATCTTTTTCTTCTTTATTATAATTATCAATTTTTTCTAAATTTTTTAAGAAATTTTCTGGATTAGAAGGATAAATGACATGTTCTTCTAAATTAATCAAATCAGTTTTTTGTTAAAAAAAAAGGTGCAGAATAAGTGGACGGAACTAACTGTTCAAAGTCCTTGGAAGGGATATTTAAACCCCTTGGTTTCTGTTTCTCCTTTCCCTTCTTTGGTTGTATAAGCTTTGGGAGCCTCCTTGAAGGCCTCCGCTTATTCGAAATAATTCGCCGTAGATTTGGTCCCTTTCTGACCTCTGTCAAAAGGGACGCTGGCGTTGGGGCAAGACTCGGTGAGCCTCTTATAGATTTGGTCCCTTTCTGACCTCTGTCAAAAGGGACGCTGGCGTTGGGGCAAGACTCGGTGAGCCTCTTTCACTTGGATAGGCTCCTGGGGGGAACCTAGCACTTTCATTGCCGGTATTGCCTCTCTGTTCGCGGGTTGGTGTCTTGATGCCTGTAATGGAGGAGGTGGAGAACGGGTGCCTTGGTTCCTCTGGAAGGTTGGGAGGGCTCTTACCTGTAGCGGTAAGGGGTCCTCCATCTTTACATCTTCCACAGCCTGGGCTGGAGGGGCTGGATTGGAGGTGTTCTCCAATGTTCTTTCCTCCCTGCGCAAGCGGAGGAGTCGCTTGTTCTCCTCTACTGCATCCCAGCGTCAGGAAATGTCGAGCGTGGCTTCTATGCCAATCAGACGGGCTAGGGCTCTTTGTGTATTTGCCGCTTGGACCTTGAATACCTCTAGGAGTTGGGAATTGCATCCTGTTGAATATGGACTTTTCTTTCTTCCATTATTTTATTTCTTTTTATTTTTCTTATCAGTTGTTTTCTTTATTGTCATGGTGTGCGCGTGGAAATACTCCAATTCTAGAGTCTAATCTTAAATAAATACTCAACTCTAATTCTTATTATTATTCGGATGTCTTGTTGTTATTTCTTGCTCTTTGAAGACCTTCTTAGCTACTTACTCTTCAATCTCTCAAGATACCAAGATCTTCTCTATTAATTATTCCCGGCACCTAGGTAGTTCATTTCTCATCTCAAATACAGTCCATATTAATTTTGTTCACTGATTCTTCTTCTCAACAGTCTTCTATCTATTTTGTTTTTATCATTCATTCTTAGTTCTCATTTTTATAATCCTACTGTTTCCTTTTAGGTATTGTTTATTGTTTCTCTTCATTTCTTTGAATTTGTTTAGTTTTTCCTGATTGCTAAAAGTAATTCATTCCACCCTTTTAGCCTAAAAATAATCACATTATCAGTACGGATCGCTCCGACACTAATCAATCCTAGTCGCTTAATCTATTACAAAGGAAACGGTATGGGCTCTGACAATGAAAGGGAAGTAGTGAGAGGAATCAAGCCTCTAAATGACTCCAATTACTCCTCCTGGTCTGAACGTATGCGATCGCATCTCCGTCAGAGTATGGGCTCTGACAATGAAAGGGAAGGAGTGAGAGGAATCAAGCCTCTAAATGACTCCAATTACTCCTCCTGGTCTGAACGTATGCGATCGCATCTCCGTCAGAAGAAACTGTGGGAAGTCACAATCAATGAATTCACCATCGCCGATGATGCTACCACAGCTGCTCAAACTAAGGACGAAAATAACAAATTAGAAGCATATGATACAATTATTAAATGTATCGGGGACGCAGCGTTTGACTCATGTGTTAATTCCAGCACTAGCAAAAATCCATATTGTCTTTGGAAAACAATAAACGAACGCTACGCATCAAAATCCATTAACAACAAATGTTGAATTTGGCTCAAGTTTATGAGACTCACCTTCAATGGTGATCTTAAGTCATACGTCAATGATTGTCGTCGATTCATTAAGGAGTTCTCCTTGGTTCAGCTGGGCATTCCTGACGATGACATTGCCATTTCTTTTCTAGCCAAATTAAATGAGCCTCTCTGGAATATCGTCGACTCTATAATTCTTAACGATGAAATCATCTCAGATCCACATACAACCCTCGCAAAGCTAAATGAAATCGTGTATGTACAAGAGTCAAGAGAAAAACTTACAGTCATTAAGGAAGAATCTTCCACTTCTGCTCTACTCACTCAATCTCAACATAAAAACATGAACAAAACACGCCAACGACCTTTGCCTAAAAATCCATGCACGAACAGCAAACACAACCCTCTTGCTGTACATCCCGAATGGAAGTGTTTTCAACTCACGCAAGCTGAAATGAATGTGATTTTTGATAAACTATCATCAAACGCGGAAGCACATTTTTCAGCCGCAACTGTGGGCAATAATTCAGATTTGCCAATCGCGTTACTCATGAAGACTTGTTTGAATGGCAAAACGGAACAGTTGGCTGTCCTAGACTCCGGAGCAACACATCATATGGTCAATAATGCTTCTTACTTCCACTCTTTAAAACTCACGCAAATGAAAATTGGTACTGGAAGTAACGACTGCTTGATGACAGCCACCGGAATTGGCAGTATTAGGATAGTAGATGCGAATAAGAAAACTTACTTGTTGAACAATTTCCTGTTTTTCCCTGAATTGAATCGCTTGCTCATTTCATTGATGAGACTGTTCCCTAAAAACGTTACAATAAGTAAACAAAAGAATAATACAGTAGTAATTCAAGCAGACAATCAACTTACATTAAATGGCTATTCTGAAAATAACTTACTTGAAATCAATCTTAATTTCTTTCAAAATAATCCAAAACCTTCTGCCTTCTATTCAACCAACAATTTCATCAACTGGCATGATCGTCTTGGTCGTCCAAACTTCAATATTCTGAAACGATTAATCCCCAACGTGTCAGAAGAGACGCCGTGCAAAATATGCTCGACTTGTAAAATGGTACGCCGTCCTTTTTCAGGTCATTTTCAACCCGCAAATGATCCCTTGGAAACTGTTCATCTTGACTTGGTTGGTCCTTTGGATTTCCAGTCCTATTTAAATAATATTTGAATGTTTTATTTCTAGAACCAAAAGTCAAAACTAAAATAAAAAATATGTGAGAAAAATAAAAATAAACACAAAAAGACACAGAGCCGATAAAGTAAAATAGAATTTCATACCACAAGAGTTTTTCTTTAACTAGATAAATCTAACGACAGAAGAACTAAGTTGAAGACAAAGATTGTTTTCTTTTTTAATTATTATTTTTTTTTAGAACAAGACAAATAAGACAAGAAATAAAATAAAGAAGAGAATTAGGATAACTTTAAGACAGAATTATAAGAAGAGATTTGATTCCATACAAGTATCCAAAAATAGATAAGTTTTGATAATGAAGCCTTCAGATCGGAGTGATTGCTGAGATGTCGAACTGAA
>KN361441.1:0-18720 GCA_000785685.1 Uromyces viciae-fabae
GTGGCTACCTCATGATTAACGAGGGCATTGAGATTTTCATTTGATGAACCAAGCAACTCTTTTGTCGCTCTCATTGCTTCATGATATTGCAGACCAGCTTTCAAGAAATCTTGCACCATATGTGCTTTTTGAAGCGCACTTAGGTTATATTTCATTTTGATGTCCTTTTCTAAGTTCAAAAGTGCTCGTGTAAGTTCCAACTCTTTCATTTCCAACTCAAGATTTCTTGCTCTTAATTCAAATCAAGCTTCTCCGGGTTTTCCTGATGGCGAGTGTCTAAAATATTTCCTAGTTGAAGAGTGGCTTCAACCATTCTAGCTTCATTTCTCAGACGTTCAAGGGTGAAGTCATTCTCTAATTTTTGTTGAGCCTTCATTTCTTCTTCTGAAGGAAAAAGTCTTTCTGTAATCCATTCCGCATAATTTCTTTTTATTTTTGAATCACTGTTTCCTCTGGCATTACTTTGTACTGAATATATTTTAGATGGATTGGTAGTAACGCTTGGGGTTTGAGAAGGAAGGGGTAACGATTGAGTCATCCTAGAAAGTGACAATTTAAATAATTAAGAGTAAAAATAAAAAAATCATTTCTAGTATTTTATTTTATAAGTGATTTCATTTTTACGGGTGTTCCTGATTTAGAGTATTTGCACTCAGAGATAAATGATTAATATTTATATCTTCAACAATTACACTAAAATTGGAAATTTGGGAACTGAACATCCATAAAGATTCATAAAAATGTATAAAGAACTGGAGGTGATCAAAGTGGAGAAGAAATAAGAAAGGGAAAGCTGCAAGGCAGCTGGTGGAGATAGTTCCAAAGATTTGGTTGGAGGATAACCAATGACAATTCAAAGAAGGTGAATCTGAAACAGACAAAGATTGCAGTATGAATAAGAAGACAGTCATTAACAGATTGCACTATATGGAATAAGCTCACCATTAGGATTGAAAGCGGGCCCTTTGTACCCTTTTTTTTTTTTCTCTTGATTTGTTGTTTTTTTTGTCTTTGTCTCCTGGCTATTGCCTCTTCACGCTCTTCTTCTAGATCTTCAAAATAAGCCTGAATTTTGTGGTCTGCAAGGGTCTGCAATGCGGTCGCGGAAGATCTGTCAGACATAGTAATGTAAGCGGATAAGTATAACTCTAGTACTTTTTCATCCTTTTATGTCCCTGAAAATGGGATCAGCTGCCCAGTGGGTCACATACCACTGCCCGAGGGGGATATGATGGGGTGTTATCAATCTGCATGTGATGACTTGTTGTCAACCAACCCATTACATATCATGACTTATCACCATGTGGGCATTTCCCCAAACCTGACCAGATAAAAGCAAGCAATTTAAAACCTTGTGTTTGCTATTGCTAGTGAGCCCTACAAAGAAATGAATAAAGGAGGTCTGTTTTGCTGTGCTCGTCAGAAGCTGATTACTGCAAGTGTGGAGAAGTGGTTGGTTTCTCCAGCTTCTATCTCAAGTGAGCGCTTGGTGTTCATCCTCAAAGGTCTTCTTGTGGCAGAGATCTACAGGAGAGCTGAGTTGTGTTTAATTGCAAAACAATGGGACCTTGCGGGCACCTAGGCCTCCAGCTATCAACCCAAATTAGTTGCTCCACCGCCCGCAATTGTTTGTTTTCCGCAGCGCCCAGCAGAGTAACAATTGTGAACCCGCCTCTTGGCAATTCCCACACATCACTTAAGATTCTCATCACTTTCTAATGCTGAAATTGGTGGACATGGGTGGAAAATCCTCTAATGTAAGTGCTTTGGCAGATTAATTATGACCAATGCTGTACATTCCTGTGCAAAGATGATTATTACATTCCACTTTGTTCCCCCCCAACCAAGCCGTCCACGGCGACGACCTGAAATTCTCAAATCTCCTGTTGCAACAGCCAGAGACCAGGCCACACCACCTCCTAGATGTGGAGATTTTGCCTTGGCTGCTGAATGGGCCCGCGCTGCAAGAGAGTGGGGAGTTCTCCACAGGCTACATGTTGGTGAGGGGTTTGACAATTCACCCCCCCCCCCCAACCAAATTAGCCTAATCCTTGGAATTCAACCCCTCCACCCTCTTATGTGGCCACCTCCTCAGCGTCTACCAATCAAAAAACTTCTGCCAAAATATTTCCCTCACGCCACACAGCCTCCCCCCACTCCTTCTGCGCGTCCTTGACCCAATCCGACTTGCTCACCATTGGTAATCATGCTACCCACCTCACCACCTAATCCTCCGGCTTCCCCCCTCACCTCCACTACTACCTTCCTCATCTCTTCTGCCTCAAACATATTCCCCTCCTAATGAAAGCTGGCCACCTTACCCTCCCCGTCCAATATCTCAATCTCCGCATCCCTGCCAAGACTCACCCACTCCGCCTGCTCCCCAACTTACTCTTTTTCCCCCTCCCCACAATTTGTCGCCCGCTCCCCCCTCCCACCCAAATTCTCCTAACCCCGCTTTGCCAGAGCGCTCACCAACCGGAGTGACACCGTCCCCTGAGCCAGAAGACACACCAAGGAGGCTGGAATCACTTTCCAGAAAGCAATCCCTGATGATGAATTCAAACATGGGCTCCACAACACGGATCTTCTGCCCTCCCTGGAAGGTCAAACCCGCTTTGTCACTAATCTCCTACAAAGATTGGTCACAATCCCCGCAGAAGTGCTGCAGGAGATTCTCCGGGAATATCACTGATCCACCGCTACCCTTCAATCCAGATCCAAACGTGTGGTATTTATTGACTGAAAAATGGGCTTACCCTTTCATGCCTCTCCTTCCCTCCTAGTGATCTTCCTTCTGTTCCACTTTTTCTTGCTTCTCCACTTTCCCACTTGTTGTTCCTTTTTTTCTTCATTTTGATAACCAAGTAATGAAAATCACTAAAACAACCCGTCATGCCCCAAAGAAACCATGAGAAATGCTAATTGAGGTCCCACCACAAGGAGCATCACTCAAACTTCAGGCTTTCTGTCAAGTAATTTTTGGAATATTGTAAACTAGTCAATCATTTTCTTCTAGCCCACAAGTTCTATCAGTTCAAGTGTGTATGTCGGATTTGTTCTGCAGAGCGGGATTTTTTCCGCATGTTGTTGAAATTTCCCTCTTTTTCCTATGCCTCTTTCATCAAAAATTGTCAATCTATGCTATGAAGTATTTTCCTCTTATTTTATTTTAATTTATTTATTTTATTCTTTTATTTTATATTTTATCATTGAAATAGTTCTAAATAAATCTAAGAAAAGTCTTACAAGTAGTCTGATCATACACCCTTAGAATAAGCTTGTAGCCATGAGCCCTGTCTTTTAAATCATTGTGTGTTTTTCTTATCTCTACGTATTATCTTTTTCTTTTATTTTATTTTTATACTGTTTAGAATTAATTTGCTAGGATTAACGCCCCCAATAATTGTGATGCTCTTCCTGTCTTTGTCTAGCTTATCTGCATGCGTGTCAGTCTGCTTTATCTTAAACTTGTCTAGAAATTCTCTTAATTCTTTCTTTATTTTTTATTATTTTATTTTATTGCTTTTTAGGCCCCCTCTGGATCTTGAGTGGGGGGCTCTCTAGTTGTTAGGTTTCACAACCATTTTTTCCTTTTCTTATAAATTAGCTGAGTTTAGTTGTTAGGTTTCACAACCATTTTTTTCCTTTTCTTATAAATTAACTGAGTTTTATCAAGAAATAAAAAATTCTTATTGGCTCTCATATTCTTTTTACATCCCATACTCTGAGACAATCCAAGTGTGAGCCCCACTTGCCATACTCTTTAATTCCGACTATTTTTTTTATTCAAAAATTAAAAAATTAAATAAAAGAAAAAATTCTAATAAAATTAAAAAAAATCAAAAAATTAAAAAAATTATTTTTTATTTTATCATGTGGGTCTTCCACTCTTGCGGGATTGTGCTCAATACAAAAAACTGCTCATTTCTTGTTCTACCTTACCACAGTTGAAACCAGTGGGCAATCAAATTTGAGGCAAGGGTTAAAAAGCTTTTAAATAATGTTTGAAAGCCGGTTAATAAGGCTAGGAATACAAGACATTTATATGCAAAAAGTGTAGCTTTCCCCAGCTGGGCCCTTGTCACTGGCAGGACCATCAAATTAACAAAAATTGTTCTTCTGAGTCTTACGTCTGAGCACAAAAGAATAATTAAATCACACAGTATTGTAACCCCTCAAAATCAATGTTTGTGATTCCTTTTGAGTGTTAAAACAACACAAAGCAAAAATAAGTGTCTTGCATGTTTATGGATGAGAGCTATTATTGGAACCACAAATGTGTGACATATCCCCCCTGCTAATATTAAATAAATTTTTGAGACTGTTTCCACAGTTTCTGTGTATATTTTGTCTTATAACATACAAGTGAATGCCATTAACATATCTATTTACTGAGATTGGAGTGTAGCTGAGGAGTGTTTGTTGCATTGTGGAATGTTCCTGGGCCGCTTCATAGTCTGAGTCCCCTTCAGATGGTCTAGGAGCGGGATTTTGATCACAAGATTGGGAAACTACTAATCTATGAGTATACGGAGTCAATTCATCTTCTTGAATATCTTTTACATTGGAGAAAATGTCCTTTCTTATTTGGACAAGATACTCTTGCATGCATCCCCAAATATATTCTTGTAGAAATGCGGGACATTCCTTTCTTATTAGGTCATAGTAAACCTTGCAGACCACTTCACATACTTGATTCACGTATCTTGGGGTCGGTCCCTCCCAAGCGTGAACTATCCCTTGAAAAAATAGTACAATTAGATCAAATGCGTTCATCACCTGCAACTCACACCCTTTGGCTTGTCTTGAGGTGCTGGTCACCAAACCATTTTTGAGATGATGATCATGGGATAAACTCTTGATTTCACAAATAAATTCTTCATTGATCTATTCGAATGTGGCAACAAGAGAAATATTTCAAGTAAAAGGCCATTTGAGCTTTCCATGAAATTCTTCATTGATCTATTCGAATGTGGCAACAAGAGAAATATTTCAAGTAAAAGGCCATTTGAGCTTTCCATGAACATCCAAAGATTGATTAACGTACAAGTTGTAAATTGGCCCCCATGCATGAAACCTATTTCTGCAGCTCCATGTTCATCCAAGAGGTATTGAAGCTGCTGGGTAATGTGCACAATATTAATTTGGACTAAGAAAATTCTGTCAAGATGGTTTGACACTCTGGGACTAAGCTCTTGCAAGGCCATTTCATCCTGCTCTTGACTTTGGTTTATCATATTTCTATCTAATGGTGGAAAACTCTTTTTGAACTTATACACAGACTGGGTTAATTTGGCATCCGGGTAGTTGATTGAGGACTCTGTGAGCCTATGAATCCATCCAGAAGTCCAGGAAGATGAGCCTCCTTAGAAACATCTGCCTGGCACTCTTTCAGGTTTTCATGAAAGCAGATTATTACTCATAGGTGACTACTTGCTCCAATAGTTAGATATCCTGAGGGAGAGAGATCCAAAATCCAAGATTACTACAGTAGTATATGGATGTGATGCATGTGTTGCATTTAAAAGACTGTTGAGTTAGGGATGCAAGCCATTACCAGAGTATTTTGGCTGACTGCGAGGAAATGAAATCATGCCCCTGAGTCCTCCCCAAGGGGCCAGATCTGGCCAGACAAGGATATTCCTCTTCCAAGTCCTTTTTGGTTGCTCAAAATGTCACTTTGGAGATATGAACTTCAACATGTCATTCATGCAATCACAGTGTCAGCTTTGTCACTTTGGCTGGGCCCATAATGACCCCCAGTCAACCCAATGGAGCAGAACAGGACCAGAGGTAAATTATCAGTCCTCCCCAAGGGGCCAGAACTGGGCCAGACATGGATATTCCTCTTCTAAGGTCCTTTTTGGTTGCTCAACATGTCACTTTGGTGATATGAACTCCAACATGTCATTCCTGCAATCACAGTGGCAGTTTTCTCACTTTGGCTGGTCCCATAATGACCCCCAGTCTACCCAATGGAGCAGAACAGTACCAGACCTGAACTACCACTATGTGAATGAGTATGATACCATGTGTAACAAAATTGTGCCTGCCTGTGGGGAAATGAAATCATGCCCCTCAGTCCTCCCCAAGGAGCCAGAACTGGGCCAGACAATGATATTCCTCTTCTAAGGTCCTTGTTGGTTGCTCAACATGTCAATTTGGAGATATGAACTCCAACATGTCATCCATGCAATCACAGTGTCAGCTTTGTCACTTCGGCTGGGCCCATAATAACCCCCAGTCAACACAATTCAGAAGATCAGTATCATCCCATGTTCAAAATCCTGATGCCTGCATGATTTTTTCTGACCCTGTTGAGTTAGGAATGCAAGCCATTACCATAGTATTTAGGCTGCCTGTGAGGAAATGAAATCATGCCCCTCAGTCCTCCCAAGGGTCAGAACCTGGCCGGACAAAGACATTCCTCTTCTAAGGTCCTTTTTGTTTGCTCAACATGTCACTTTGGAGATATGAACTCCAACATGTCATTCATGCAATCACAGTGGCAGCGTTCTCACTTTGGCTGGGCCCATAATGACCCCCAGTCTACCCAATGGAGCAGAACAGTACCAGACTTAAATTATCTTTATCTGGGTGAGTATTATACCATGTTCAACATACTTGTGCGTGCATGGTTCATGCTGACCCCATTGAGTTAGGATTGCAACCCATTACCATTGTATTTTGGCTGCCTGTGAGGAAATAAAATCATGCCCCCCAGCCCTTCCCAAGGAGCCAGAGAGTTGGTAGCACAGGAATTAACGCAGAGGGTCAGCTTGAAGACTCAGGGATAGGAAAAAAAGGGGATTCAAAGTTGCGTGGCGGCATGACCTCATGTCACAAGCCAAAACATGTCTTCTGCTGTCATGTCACGGAAGTGACATGACGGCGGGGTCAACTTTGAACACCCTTTTTGTCACTTTGGCTGGGCCCATAATGACCCCCAGTCAACCCAATTTAGAAGAACAGTACCAGAAATAAATTATCTTTATCTGGGTGAGTATGATACCATGTGTAACAAACTTGTGCCTGCACAATTCATGCTGACCCCCCCAGGAGCCAGAACTTGGCCAGAAAAGGATATTCCTGTTCTATGTTTATTCTTGGTTGCTTAACATTTTGATCTGGAGATTGGAACCTCAACATGTCAGCCATGCAATCACTGCACAGTTTTGTCACTTTGGCTGGGCGCATAATGACCCTCAGTCAACCCAATGGAGCAGAACAGTGCCAGACCTAAATTACCTTTATCTGGGTGAGCATGATACCACGTTCAAAATACTTGCACCTGCATGATTCATGCTGACCCTGTTGAGTTAGGGATGCAAGCCATTACCATAGTATTTTGGCTGCCTGTGAGGAAATGAAATCATGCCCCTCAGTCCTCCCCAAGGGGCCAGAACTGGGCCAGACAAGGATATTCCTCTTCTAAGGTCCTTGTTGGCTGCTGGACATGTCACTTTTGAGATATGAACTTCTACATGTCATTCATGCAATCACAGTGGCAGCTTTGTCACTTTGGCTTGGCCCATAATGACCCCCAGTCAACCCAATGGAGCAGAACAGTACCAGACAAATTATTTTTATCTGGGTGAGTATGATACCATCTGTAAAAAACTTTTGCCTGCACGATTCATGCTGACCCTGTTGAGTTAGGGATGCAAGCCATTACCATAGTATTTTGGCTGCCTGTGAGGAAACAAAATCATGCCAGCCAGAACTGCGCCAGACAAGGACATTCCTCTTCTAAGGTCCTTTTTGGTTGCTCAACATGTCACTTTGGAGACATGCACTCCAACTTTTCACCCATGCAATCATAGTGGCAGCTTTGTCACTTTGGCTGGAACCATAATGACCCCCAGTCAACCCCATGGAGCAGAACAGTACCAGACCAAAATCATCTTTATCTGGGTGAGTATGATACCATGTCAAAATACTTGTTCCTGCATGATTCATTCTGACCCTGTTGAGTTAGGGATGCACGCCATTACCATAGTATTTTTGCTGCCTGTGAGGAAACAAAATCATGCCCCTCAGCCCTCCCCAAGCAGCCAGAACTGGGCCAGACAAGGATATTCCTGTTCTAAGGTCCTTGTTGGTTACTTAACATGTCACTTTAGAGATATGAACTCTGACATTCCCCCATGCAACCAAAGTGGCAGCTTTGTCACTTTGGCCGGGATCATAATGACCCCAAGTCAACCCAACAGAGCAGAAATATACCAGACCTGAATTTTCATTCTTGGGGGAGTAGGATACCATTTTCAACCACATTTCACTTGCAGGATTCATGCTGACCCTGGTGAGTTAGGGATGCAAGCCATTACCATAGTTTTTTTGGCTGCCTGTGAGGAAATGAAACCATTCTCCTCAGTCCTCCCCAAAGAGCCAGAACTGGACCAGACATGAATGTTATAGGTTTGGTATAGCTGTGTACCATTTGGTGTGCAAGACATCCTTGAAAAATATCTCTAACACATTAGAAATTGGATCATGGCAGTTGCAGCATTCATCCCTCCAGAAAAATGTCTCCCAGTCAACAAAACTTAGCAGGGCTGGACAAGACCCCATTTATAATGCTCTGGAGTGTGGGATACTTTAGTAAAACATACATGACTGATAATTACCACAGTGAAATATGTATGCAAGTTAATACCACAACATGGTCACTACCTGAGAGGAAGTGCCACCATGCTCCTCTACTGATGGCACCAGGACTTATACTCTGAACATATGAAAAAATTGAAATGTGTGATAGTGATTATGATTACTATGGGTGACAAAGCAGATTTTTCAAACACAGGAGGTGCTTTTCTCCAATAGTAACTAGAACTGCACAAAACCCAATTTTTCCTGCTTGGAGAGAAATATGAATTGTGCAGCAATTCATACACTTTCATGGTTAGCAGTGCCACCAGTAAGCCAATACCAATATATTGTGGCTACCTGTGGGAGGAAGTGATGGCCATGCACCTCTTTCCTCTGCAGGGAAAAGAACTAGGGAACACAAAAACACTGATATGGCGGGTTTTATTTGTGCCAAACAAATTGAGATGGGAAAATATAGTCTGCTAGAAGAATGACCTAACAAGTGCTACAGCTGCCAGATAGATTTCATCAACAGGCTATAAAGTCAGATTTTTCGATCAAGACCTGCACACTCAGGAATCATCCTTGAGGGAGAATATAATTTTCTGGAACAGTTCTGGTCCCTCCCCAAGTGGATGGTGGCACCTCCTCACAGGTAGCCACAATATTATGGTATTGGCTTTCATACTGAATTTCCTGGTGCTGCCAATGACCATTCAAGTGCTACAATGATTCAATAATGTTCCTTACACACCCAGGGCATGGAAATTGGGTTCTGGCTCAGTTCTTCTGACTATTGATGACTGAGAGCCATTTTTCTGGGGGGACAATTTCTACAGCTGCCACAGTAGTTCAATAACTGGTCTGTTGTGTCTAATGTTGCCATAAAATTGTAATTGGAAATCAAATTGATACACCTGAACAATGATATTAAAATTTAATTCAGTTCTGGTGAGTTGGAGGGGCCTGGGCACAGACACCCCTGCTGCCTGCCACTGTGTTAATAGCCAGGTTGCTTTGCTGCCAAGCGGCTCACAATTTTGATAATCTACTTGATTTTTGACGCACATTTTTCTCCTTGAAATATGAGAAGTTAATTGCTGCATGTGTGTCCTTTGCTTCAGTGTGGGAGTAAGTTGTTTCACCTCTCAAGAAATAATTGGTTTTAACTTATAAGCTTCTCATAGACTGCATTTGCTCTTCATCCCATTGATCACATTTTGCTTTTCAGCGTATCCACCGCAATAGACTGCTTAGACTGGCGCACACCCAAACCTACCACCAGATACCCCTTACGCAACACTCCAACTCATCCCGACCCCACATCATCCACCTGCCCCAGAAACGCGACCAATTGCCTTTCCGCTTCTCAAAAGCGTGCCCATGCTAACCACACCAACTGCTGCTCTCACAACCATACACCCCGGGACCAACCAAAGTGCAGAGCTAAACCCTCTGAACCCACTCGTGGCCGTAGGTCCACCTTCAAAGTTGAACCGGACAATTTAAAACTCCTCCCTTCTCTGCCTGCTGATCTAATTGCTACTCCATCAAAAGTCCGGTCAAAATCAGCACAACCATCTGTCCCTAGGGAGCATTATCAGACATTAAAACCTGACCCACAATCCCTTCAAATTCTTCCAACCCTCCTTTTCAAGAAACTATCAGATTCGCAAAATGGTGTGTGTCTTTATTTTGCTCTTATTCTGTGATCTTCCCCTTGGTTCCTTTAAAATCTAATTTGATTTTGATTTCCCTAGCCAAGGTTGATGTGGCAGTTGTTCATCAAACTGACACAGCCATCGCCAATGGGTCTACATTGGATGAACGTCATCAGCCCAAGATTACAAAAAACGAATCTAAAGCTCATTCCAGTGTATCAAATTGCATCTCACCCTATTCAACCCAAAATCCCCAAAATCGGAGGATGAACAAATCAGTACTCGCAGATCCAAAGCCTCAGACTCTTGATCAAAACCTGGTTCCTCACATCTCAAAGACAAAAAGTAAGTCCAGATTGGTGATTAATTCCCAATCATTTCGCTGACCATTTCTTTCATCCTACCGCAGGAAGAAAGCGGTCAGAGCAATCCCAGGATGCCTTAGATCCACTGGGTCCTTGTACACATCAAAAAATTGTTTTGAGCTAGGCCGAGAAGCTCCCTACCCTTTATACGCGCTACTTGACATCAAAGCTCTCATTAATCATGTGGAATGCCAAAAGCATATCTGACAAAATATTGATTCAACTCAGTCTGACACATCCTTTGCCGCTACCCCGTGATCCTATCTTTTTCCAAGAGGCTGGAAGAACCGTTTCCAGTTGGCAATCATGTGTATCAAACATCTGTAAGTCATTTCATCTTGATATGTTTTATGAATTTTGATGGCAATTGACCGCTCTTGTCCTTATTTAGGTCCAGACATGTTTGTCTTGCCTGGCAACTTTTTAGTTAAAAAGGAATTGATTGATCAGTCCAATCTCCGGTTTGCAACGAAAAAACCTGACCCCAACTTAACTTTTGCTGAAAAATCGCTAGTTAAATTGGCCCGCCAAACCAGCAAATTCTTTTGTTTCCATGTCACATACAAGGCCATCCTGCTTGCCGTCCAACAGGGCCACTGCGGGAGTACCCCTTTGTTTCATCAATTTTATCAAACTGTCAACACGATTCTTGCAGTTTACTACTTTATTAGTCAAGATACTGGCTGCCCTCAACTCAGACCAGAGTCAACCCCAGCACCCTGTGGCCCCCTTTTGTGTATTTACTTAGTGGATTGCGTGGCGTATTCTTGGGGCCAACTCACTTTTGTTCGTGTACCCCTCTGAGCGCAGCGCTGCTTTTACACTTGACGCATTTATCACCACAGGGTAGGTGATTGTTTTTTCTCGTTAAAACAGTTAACATGCTCACTTAATTCAATACTTCAGATGTCTACAACACTGATAAGGCTTATTGGGTTTGTACTTTAAAACTAATATATGCCAAGTTACAGGGTGTGCTACCTGCACCACCTCTTACAAGACTTGAGCTGGCTCAAGCCCTCGCCACAGATTTTATTTCTAATTGGTCATCAAAAACAGTAGATGCAATCCCCTGGATCATCCCCCCCAGAGGAGCTCACCCCCCTGCATCGGATCTGGCAAACCAGCTTTGTGGTGCCTTTGAAATTTGATTATATAATCTATTTTTTTTGTTATTTTCTCCAGAGCTATCCCGTTAGTATTTTTTTCTACTTATATATATATATATGTGAAACCAAAAAATTACTCAGGCATTTGACTTCTCAGACCTTGAACTCTGCGCCGTCCAATCAACACAACTGCTCAGGCGGAGAACTGCTCCTTTTCCAAGCATGCATCCTTTTCCGCAGCCTCTACTCAGCTCAATATCTGCAATGTTATAAATAGATTGCCCTTGAACGGTTCCAGATCATCTCACTCACCATGAAACAACCTGGAACAGTTCCAGAAAAAAATCTTACCTGCCCAAGACCGTCTTGGAACGGTTCCACACAATGTCTTGAACGCCCACCTCAAACGCCGGGACCAATCCCCTCCTTCCCAGCCCATCCCAAAACCGGGAAGAGGAAGGCCTAGAGGTAGTTGTGATTGTGGTCCCGGTGGCAAAACCACCACTCAACCTCACTCTCAACCAATAAATTTATTTGCCGATCAATCTTCATCACCGGTGTCAGCTGTAATTTCAGTTGCGTCTTGGGTAGTCCCAGGTACCCCACCACCCACCCTTCAAACGGACTCATCACAGAGTCTTACCACTCCTTGATCATTGATTCTACCCGGGGTTCCTCCTGCCCTAACAGCTCCTTTGGCTGCTCCACCATCACCCTTTGCTCTACCTGAACCGGTCTCTCCTCAACGCAACCCATTGCCTGCTGCCACATTCTTATTGAGCGGCTCCATCCCTTGCGCTTTGGCTCCGCCATTATCTGCTCTACCCGCGACTTTGGCTCCACCATCCCCCATCGCTCTACCTGCACCACTTACTCTTTTAGCTCTATCACCCCCCTTTGCTCTACCTGAACCAGTCTCTCCATTGCCTGCTGCCAGATCGCCATTGAATGGCTCCATCCCTTGCTCTTTGGCTCCGCCATCACCTTCTCTACCCGCTACGTTGGCTCCACCATCCCCCATTGCTCTACCTGCACCACTTCCTCTGTTAGCTCCATCACCCCCCTTTGCTCTACCTGAGCCTGTCTGTCCTTGACGGGAATCATTGCCTGCTGACGAATCGTCATGGAAAGGCTCCATTGATTCAACTTTTCAACCCTTAGGCCTTCCCCCCACTCCCACTACAGCTGACGAAGCCATTGATGGCTTGAGTTTCCTGCCCTTATCAGCCTCAAACCATGACTTTCTCATCCGTTATATTACAAGAGTAAGTTTTTTATTTTCTTGCCTCCTTGTCATCACTCAATTTTTTTTATTTTTTTTTACAGATTTACAAATCTCAATCAATTCTTGGGACACCTCCTAATGGCCTGGTGTTACTAAAACTGGGCCATGAGACCCTATCAAAGATTTTCAACAAAAACAATGCTCACTGTGCTCCACTCCTGATTCTACAAAGGACTTCAAGCATCTTGACAAAGCTTCTTACTCAGTAGGTAGGAATTCAAGTAACTGCAAAACAAACCAATACCTTGCTTCTAGAACAAAAAGCCTGTACCATCAATGAGTTGCTGTCAACCCTCATATCACGTAAGTTTTTTTTTTTTTTTTTTTTTTTTTTGTATTTCCAGAGGACCTAAGCAGCTATTTAAACCCGGCACTAGACATGAAAAGGATTGACAACCAAGCCTCAGCCCTGCCAAACCAAGCCCAAATCCGCTTTGCCTCAGTAATCCGATTGTATATTCACCCCCAGCAAACCCAGAAACTGGATTTTGCCAGGATCGTAAATGAAGCTCTATTTCTTGAAGCCAACATGGATATGCCCACGCCAGGCCTTTCAAACCTTGTTAAAAAAGTTGAACATTGTATTTCCGTTTATGAAAAATTTTTACGCGGATATGTACTTCCTAAGAAATTTCCCTTTAACTGTCTTTTATCCTTTTTATTTTTTGGTAAGTTTTTTTTTTATTAATTGTTATTTTTGTACTAATTAACTTTTCTTTTCTGTGCAGGACCACGTGGACTATTCTCAGTGGCAAAAAATAATCATGCGACATTTCTCCCAGGCTTCTGCCTGGGTCTCCAGGTATTGAATCTTTGCACAGAAATACCTGCAGAAGCTCACCGGACAATGACACAAAAAATAGTGGGTTTGATGATTCTTCAAAAAGTAGACCTGTCTATGAATGTGCTTGCTTTAGCTATCAAGAGGGACTACTTGGTGGTTGCTGGTGTAAAAGTTCCAATTGTATGATGAATATGGGATGGTACATTCAACACCCCAAGGGGTTGAAATGGCAACTGAAAATACTAATGAGTCCTCTACTTCTGAAGAAGAAGAGGAAAGTGTAATGTAAATCGTATCTTGTATTCCTTGTTTTTTTTTATGTTTTATTTTGTGTTCAAGTGCTAAATTGATTTCACAATGTGTAAAAATTTTGTCCTTCTTTTTTTTCAGGCTCTGTGATGCCAGGGACTGAATACCCTTTAGCTACACAAGCTGCAAAGTGCTTGAAAATTGTCTGGGGACTATTTTTCACCGGTGGTTTGGTGTTAATTTTATATAAAATTAACAGAGGGGCCAGCTATGCTGGGTTTATTTAACCCTCTGTTTAATTTAGGGGCCAGGAATGTATTCCTGGGGTAGTTTAACCTTTTAAAGTCGAGATCCAACTTGGATCTGGGGCCTGATAAAATATCAGGGGTGGTTAAACCCAGATTTACCACGAAGTGGTGTAGAAGAAATAGGGGTTCTGGGTCAAACCTATTGGCCCAGAGACTTACCTGGGGCTGGGGACGGCGCAGAAGAGTTCTGAAGGGGATCCTGGCGTCTTGGTGAGAGGGGAGGGCGCTGTAGGAGTTCTGAAGGGGATCCTAGGGCGCAGGTGAGAGGTGATCTGAGGTCTTTGATGCTAAAAATTGACTGAAGTACGTAGTAACTGTGTATAGCTGGGTAAAGATGAGGATGGGGATCGGAAAGGTGGATTAGAGGCCTCCTTATATAATATTTCCAAACCCTGGGGCATACAGGATAACCACAAGTCCATAGGAATTGGGGTTATCATGTTTTGAGCTCTTTTAGCCAAGTTCCTGTATTTTTTATTCAGTACTGGGTATTTTTCCCGTGCTCAGTGACCTCTGAGGTCCTTGGGATTAATCTGGTATCCTTGGGGCGTCATTGGTTTGGCCAGGATAAATGGTGGAATGTAACCTGTATTGCTACTAGTGCAATACAGTTGTTTTCCTTGGAACCAAGTGTTTGGTCACGCCTTAGGCCTTGTAACTATATTACTGGTTAGTTCACTGTGTGAAAATGTGTTGATAATTATTTGGGGTGCGCTGAGATCATTTTGAACAATACAGATACTCCACCAACTGGTGCTATAGCTGAATGAGGCTTGGGGACCGTGTGCTTTCCATCTTACCTCATGTTTGTTCAAGCCCCTAGGTTATGTAACATACAGGGGCTTTCTATTGTAGTTACTTTCACCGTATGTAACATTTGGTTATGTAACTTTTGTGCAATGTAACAAGACATATGTAAATGTCCTGTGTTTAGCAGTATTCTTGTTTCACCTTAACTGTATGGTCTTAACTTCTAAACTAAGCACAAATCCGCTATTTTGCATGTATTTCTGACTTAGTCCATAGTATACCTCATCCATATACACATCCACAATGTGTATAAACATTTATCTACATATAAACACGGTTTTAGCCAGTGTTATGTTTGGTTTCTGCCCAGTTATGGGGAAAAGGGTTAAGGAGTAGGAATTTGGGGGTACACCCAGTGAGTGACCCTAGGTTATTTTTCATGGGGATTCCATTTATGCAATAATAATCTTACTATTCATACTCCTTCATATAGTTTTTACTATTTGTTATTATTTATTACTATTTTTGTTTATAAAAAATATTCTAAGGTTTATTTCTGCTGTTTGTTAGTTGGCTCTAAAATAGTAGCCAGCTGACATTCCCTCCCACAAAACGGGAAGGTCTTCTTTGTCTTAAAAGTAGAGCTGACCATGACAAGGGTTGGTAAAAAAATTGTGTAAAAAAAAAAAAAAAACCCATTTTTATTGTTTTTTTTTTTTTTTTTTAAATTTTTTTTTTTTTTTTTTTTTTTTGTTCCCTCCAAAAAAAAAATTTTTTTTTTTTTTTTTTCCGGAGGGTGAGTATTACTCTTTCGGGGCCGTGGCTGACAAATTAAAGTTGCGGGGCCCTCAGTTTTGAGTTCCGGTCTGTTTCGGGGCCGCGTCAGTCTAATTAAATTGGCTTGATTGAGGTTTGGACCCTTTATACCCCTCAAAGGGTATAAATAGGACAAAATTAGTAGTTTTCCATACTAAGTTTGTCCGATGGGCGGAGGCGAGATGCCGGGATTAAACCCCGGGAGTAGCATAAGCTGTCTTTGACAGTGACCTGCGGGACCGAAACCGGAGGGGGTGGCTAGTGTTGGGTATTTATACCCTGGGAAACTGGCTCACGTCGAAAAGAGGGTCTTATACCACCGATAGACGTACAAACGTGGAAGTGAATAGGTCTCATGGCTCAACACCTCCACACGGTAAACTTTATTTTATTTATTTTTCATATATATAAAAAAAAAAAAAAATATTTTTTTTTTTGTATATAAAAATAAAAAATATAAAAAATTTCTTTTATATCTCTTTTTTTCTGTCATTAAGAGAGAAAAACAGGGGGGCCAGATATACTGGGGTTGTTTAGCCCCCTATTTTTGAGAATTTGTTAATCTTGTTCTTTCTCTTTTTGTTTCTTTGGGATCATTCTAAAAAAAAATTATTATTATATATAATTTAGGGTGTTATTTTTGTTAAATAATAAGTACGGGGGGCCAGCTAAAAACTGGGGTTGTTTAGCCCCCCTATTTGAGGACTTTATGGTCAATTTCTCTTGGATGCTCTGAAATTTCTAAGATGTATGGGTCCATCAGGGATTCTTCCTTCAGGGAGCCATTCATCCTTATCTGCAGAGTGTCCTTTATACCTGACTAGGTATAGCCTTGTGTCTTTTCCTTGGATTCTTTCTTTTTTATATTTCAGAATCTTGGAAACTTTCATTGGTTCTCCAGGGGAGGGTTCCAACACTGTTATGGGAGCAGGATTTTCTGTATTTTGTTCTGTGCTTCTATCCTCAAAGGATTTGATGAGACTGACTGGAAAGACTGGGTGTTTTCTGGACAGTTCTTCACTGAGGATTACTTCTACAGCATTTTTTCCGTGTAATTGTTTAATGACAAAAGGTCCCACAAAAGAGTGTTTCAGTTTCTTATTTCCTCCAAGGTTATTGAAGTTAATAGTAGAAAGTAGTACTTTATCCCCTATTTTGAATTCAGGTTCTTTATGACTCTTGTCCCACCTATGCTTGTTATATTCAGCTGCTGCTTGAACAAATTTTTCTGCATGTTCATTAGTCAAATCAAGCATTCTTTTAAAGTCTACAGAGTTGGGGTGTAAATGGGGGAGGTTCTTGTTTACTGACTCTTTCCGCATTCTAGGGATCCAACCTCTTTCTAGAACATAAGGTACTGCTTTGGTGGAAGATTGTCTACTGCTTTTGTAAGCTATTTCCAAAGCAGGTAACAGACTAACCCAATCATGAGTATATCCATCCTGGTTCTTAAATTCTAAACCAAAGGCACAGAATCTCCTAAGCATGTCTTCTAAGGTTTGAATCATTCTTTCAGCTAGGCCATCAGTCTGTGGATGATAAGCTGTAGAGAAGGCTAATTTGGTTCCCAGCATATCATGAAGATTTCTCCAAAATTCTGACGTAAACTTGGGGTCTCTGTCACTAAAAATTATTTTTGGAATACCTACATCTGCCATAATTGTGTTCCAAAACAGGAGAGCTACTTCCATAGCAGTATCATCTTTATGATTAGGCAGAAACCTTGCTCTTTCAGAATATCTGTCTACTACTACTAATACAGAATTATAAGAGTAGGCTTCTCCAGGTGGTAAACCAGTTACAAAATCCATATTAATTATCTCCCATTGGCACTTAGGTTCAGTAATTGTTTGTAACAAACCATACCTCTTACCTGTTTGTCTGTTAGAGGTTTGAAAAACTTCACAAGTGTCTACATATTGTTGGACCTCTTTCCTCCAATTCTCCCACCAGGCTGTGTTTTGAACCCTCTCTAGAGTTCTTTCTTCAGACAAGCGCCCAGAAGTAATGATATTCTGGCACTCATGCATTATTTGGTTGATATGTTGTTCTAAACATAATGTCAGGACACTGGAGTGTTTATTCCTATAGTATATCAATCCATCTAAATGAGTGAATTTACCAGTTTGATGGGCTTTCAATAATGGGCCAGGTAAACTTTGAATTGATTCATTGCTTGGTTTATCAGTTTCCAGGATATTTTTTAGTTTGAGTATTTCACAATCCTCAGAGTAACTTTCTCTAATTGATTGGTAGAAAGCCTCATTTAAGTCACACATATGTGTCAACATTCAAGACTAGTATCAGCCAGGGGGTCTAACTTTGAAAATTCAGGTTCAATCATACTTCAAATTTTTTTTTTCATTTGATTTTTTTTCTCTCATCTTCTTAAAAATCAACAAGATCAAAATCAAGAAGACAAGAGTGAAAGAGTTCTGGATTCAAGACACTGGTATTTTATTTTTCTCAACAACTCAATAAAATCATCAAATAACTAAAACAAAACACTTCTCAATTTTATTTTATTTATTTTTATTTTTATTTTTATTTTTATTTTTATTTTTTATTTTATTTTTATTTTATTTTTTATTTTCAGTCTTAATCAGAATCAAAGCAAAAGCTAGCACCAGTCCATACATTGGATAAAAAATCTTAACCATTGGTATTTTATTTTTTATATTTTTCATTATTAAAATTCTCATCAAAATCATCAAGATTAAATTTTATTTCTTAGTTTTTATTTCAGTCTTAAAAATATTTTCAGTCTAAAAATTTCAGTCTCTCTTATTTATACTAGA
>JNCO01002046.1:0-19994 GCA_000785685.1 Uromyces viciae-fabae
AAATGGCGGGTTTCATCAAATTTAATGGCGGGTTTTAATGGCGGGTTTGGTCAACTTTGATACGCCCTATTGTATCTTTATATTTTTACTTACTTTGAAATGAAAACTTTAGTTTTCCAATTCTTTCACACCACAAGAAAAAATGGAGCAACCAAGGCTAGTTGCTTTGGGAAGAACAAAGGGACCCCTTTGTTCCTGTGAAAGCAACTCACCTTGGTTTCTCCATTTTTTCTGGTGGTGTCAGAAGTTGCCAGAAAAATTTACAAGCAGTTTTCTGCAACCTCAAATTTTTCAACGTCTGGGCAACAAAAAGAAGCTGCCAATGGTCAAAAAAAATCTTGTCTCTGGCATAAATCAAGCTAACAGAAAACTTGAGGTCTCCAATCTCTGCTAGCCCCTTTTTTCAAACCAGGTGTAAAATCTAACCAACTTTTCTTAATAAAAAATATCTTCACACAAAATATTGATAAGACATCAAAAATGGTAAGTTAAATTCTAGCCTCATCCATGATATGTAAAACAAAAAAAAAATTGAGGATCTAAACTGGAGGCTTGTAGAATCAATTCAACATCATTCTTCTTCCCCATGGGAAATACTTCTTTCCCTTTACTCAATTTGGCATTTTTTAGGCTCAGTAGCTTTCTTTCTCTTTCCGTTTTGATTAACACTTAAATCATCAAGAAAGCATGTTGGAAAATTGGAAATCATTGCTTATTTTATATGGCGTTGGATGCCATTTTTTTGTACATACAACTGATATAAAAAGTAATGTGGTATGTGAAATCAAGAGCATTTTTTTTAAAAAAAAGGCTCCGTAGGTAAATGGATGAATGAATCAAAGCATTGTAGACTGGTGGAAGATGATCAAGATGGAGTTTTTGAAGCAAAAATTCATGCTTTTTTCTTAGGCCTCAAGATGATATTTTAGGAAATTTCAAGAATAATTGATGGAAACATGTTTTTGGGAAAAGATATGAATTTTTACCTGTGTCTATTTACCTCAATATATCATTGAAATACAGTCAAAAACTTCTAAGGGCATACCAGTTGGGAGAAAGCCTTTCCTATGTGGTCTCACATGTTATGCCCTTATGGAAAAAACCTGTGTAAGGGCATTCCGCTTCAAAATATGCTGTTGGACAGGTTTACCTATGATTCTTATTTTTAATAGGGCATACCTATGACCTTTGACAGGTTTCAGCTCAATTATTGCTTTCGAGTTATTTGTACCTACAATTCATGTATTTCATTTCAATAACAAAAATAAAAAATGAAATAAAATAAAAATTTTGAGTAGGGGCGTGCTAAAACGACGCCCCTGATTTACTAAAACGACACCCTGGCTGTCGGTACAACGGCCAGGGGTGTCGTTTTAGTTAATTTTGACTTGGGGGGGTGTTGTTTTACACAACCCGGAAGAAAAATAAAAAAACCCCCACGGGGGTGTCGTTTTAGTAAACGACACACCCAGGGGGGTGTCATTTTAGAAAAAAAAAAAAAAAAGGGGAAAAAAAAAAAAAAAAAGGTAAAACAAACTTAGAAAAAAAAAAGAAAATAAAAGATGAGAAAAGAGGAGAAAAGAAGAGATAATGGAAAAAAAAAAAGCAGAAAAAAAGCAGAAAAAAAGAAAGAAACTGAATGAGGAAAGAAAAAAGAAGAGAAAAAAGAATAAAAGAACAAACAAAAGAAAGAAAAGAAAAGAGAAGAATAGAAAAAAAGAGAGAGAAAAAAGGGAAAAAAAAAAAAAGGAGAAGAAGAAAGAGGCAAAAATAGAAAGAAGAAAAGGAAGAACAAGAAGAAGAAGAGTAAGAAGAAAAAAAAAGAAAAAAAAGAAGAAGAAAAAGAAGAACAAAAAGAAGAACAAAAAAGAAAAAGAAGAACAAAAACAAAAGAAGGAAAGGAAGAAAGAACAGAAGAAGAAAAGGAAAGAAGAAAGAAGTCACAAAGAAGAAGAAAAAAAAACAAAAAATCATTTCTTTAAAAAGAATCAAGAAACAAGAGTGAAAAAAATGCAAAAAAATATGAGAAGAAAAGAAGAAAAAATCCTTGATTTCTTCCTTTTTTTATCCTTTTGTTTATTAAGACGTCAATAAATATCAAATTTAGACCTAACAGCTGCGCACCAGTGATAAACAAGGTTTCACTTCTGAAACCTAATTTCCTACTACTTAATAATTCTCAATTCACGTTGTAGTAGTTTTCCTTAGTGTTTTTTATTTGTTAAAATATAATTCTTACATTTGACTTAAACATGCGTCACTTGTGTATTGCTTCTCTAGGTCTGCACTTTGTCATTATCTTTTCTGTCTTATTCATACTCATTCATTTCATCATCAAATTAATTATGTCATTCTCTTCTTTCATTTCTTTGTCAGGTGTGCTTCTTTATCTACTCGCTTGTCTCAATCTCGTGTACTTAAAGCACAACTGGTTCTTCATGAAAGGTCTTTGTCATTTTCAGTTTTCCTCAGTGTTTTTTATTTGTTAAAATATAATTCTTACATTTAACTTAAACACCTGTCACTTGTGTATTGCTTCTCTAGTTGCGCTTCTTTATCTACTCGCTTGTCTCAATCTCGTGTACTTAAAGCACAACTGGTTCTTCATAAAAGGTGTGCTTCTTTATCTACTTTCTTGTCTCAATCTCGTGTACTTAAAGCACAAATAGTTCTTCATAAAAGACCTTTATATTTAGAACCTTTATGGGTTATGAGCCCAGGAGCAAACTAGCTGCAGACACGATTATAAATTATGACTTCAGAATCAACCGAAGCACTTCCAGTGATTAACAAGGACAATTTTCCAGAATGGAAAAAAAAGATAAAAGGATACTGCATGCAAAATTGCTTGGCCAGATTTCTTTCAACATCTACTCTCAAAGAAAAAGAAGACCAAACGATCCATGATGAAAAGAAATTAAAAACGGCCGGTATCCTCCTCCAATTTATGGGACAAGACAATATCTAAAAGTTTGTCTCTAACACCAATGAAGAAGAACCTAGCACACTGTGGAAACTTCTATTCAACTATTATGAATCCAACTTGAGTGAGAACCAATCCAAAATCTTTGACAAATTTCTCAAGCTCCAGTTCTTGGAATTAAAAAAATTTATCTCAGATCTGAACTGTCATTTGGAAGCAATTGCTTCAGTTGGAATCATAATAGGCACAGAAGGCGCAAACATACACTTACGCGAGCACTACGTGGCAGAGGGAATATTGATGAAAATCCCAGAAAAACTTAATGGTACGAAAGCGATACTTCAAGGTAAAAAACCCTTGAACATCAATATGGTCAAAGACGCTCTAGTCAACAAGGCTCGCCAGCACTTTGACACTCACATCACAGTCAAAACCGAAGAAACTGCTTTATCAGTATCTGAAGAAAAAAGACAAACACCTATAGAACAATGCACTGATGGGAAACACAATCCTAAGACTCTTCATTCTGAAAGAGACTGTTACCAACTCAAATCTCAATCTAAACCAAAGGCGAGGAAGGCATCATTTGACTCAGATGAAGAAGAAACCTTTTCAGAAGCGACCGGAAGCAGTCTTAGATGTATATCTTGAGCCTATGCGGCCATCAAAACTCCAGATGCAGTATTTCTCGACAGTGGTGCCTCCCATCATATGTTTCCAGATAGAAATGTCTTCGTTAATTAAAAATCTAAACATTCTACTGTAGAACTTGTGGACGGTAACAAGCTAAGAATAATGGGTGAATGACATGTTCTTATGCAAAACAATCAAGGCAGTGTTATCAAGCTCCGTGCTTTGCATGTACCTAAACTCACTGGCACTCTAATAAGCTTCTGTCAACTGTACAAACAAGGTTGAAACGTTGTCAGAACAGGAAAGTCAAGCTTTAACATGGTGAAAAATAACGACATTATGTTTGAAGTTTCAATTAATGGAGGTACAAGTCACATTCAACTCAAGGTTCAATCTCAGGGTCAGTCCATATCATGCTCTTGTCAAGTAATAAAGTCTAAATCTAACTTTGACGACAATCTACTTCATAGACGGGCTGGACACTGTAATGATAGAGCATTAGGAAAATTTTTTGGTAAATCTGTTAAGCCTGAACCTTGTGACTCTTGTCTACTGTCAAAATCTCACCGACTGCAGTAAGATAATGTCCTTCCAGTAGCAAAACATCCGCTTGAGTTTGTGTTTATGGATTTGAGTGGCAAAATTACACCTTCGTCCATAGGAGGTGGAAACTATTATTTCAAAATCACAGACTGGTTCACTAGATTTCGTCATGTTTTTATTCTCACAAAGAAATCTGAAGCTTTTAATATTTTCGTTATCTATTTTAATGAAGTAACTAAACATCATAATTGTGAAATAAAAAACGTTATATTTGACGGCGGAGGAGAATTCAACTCTCATGAATTTCTCAATTTTCTTAAGACGAAAGGAGTAAAATTTCAGGTCATGGCTCCTTACACACTGCAACAGAACTCCGTTGCTGAACAAGGCAATCATACTACATCAGAGAAAGCCCGCTGTCTTCTAAATCAAGCAAAATTGCCTTGATCTTATTGGGCAGAGGCCATTGTTACTGGAGTATTTCTTGAAAATATTACACCTACCAAGAATCTAAACTGGAAAAACCCCTATGAATTGTGGTTTGGTAAACCCTTCAATATCGATTGTCTCAAGGCATTTGGATGCTTAGCGTATCTCAACATTCCAAAGGAAAGGAGACAAGGAAAATTCTCAGATACATCAAAAAGAGGAATCTTTGTGGGTTATCAGATGGGGTTGCACAATCGGCGCATTCTTACGGCCAATGGAAAAATAGAACGAAGTCATGATGTACGATTTGTCAAAACAGAATTCCTGAGAGTCTCTCTTTTCACCTCATCTAGTCAGGAAGTTTTGATGGAGGCAGATATTAGTATTCTGATTGTTCATCAGCAATCTCATCAAGAGAGTTTTGACGAGGAACCAATAGATCCTCCTTTAGATGACTTCGATCATAATAGTGTGGAATCTTTCAATACAGCTGGTAGCAATTCTCAAAATGAGAAACAAATCATTGAACAGGAACTCGTTCAACCATCCTTGCCGCCCAAGAAAGTACAACCCGGATGGGATTACGTTCTGAAATCCAACATCACTCCCAGAGACACTTCCTCTAAAATCAATACCGGGTTCATTCTTGACTCAAAAAGGCACGCAAATCTATCAATTAATCTAGAGCCAAGCTGGGAGACTGAAGTGTGTAACTCACTAGAGTTCGCACGACTGGAAGATCAACTGCTCTGCAAGCTGCCATTCATGCAAGGCTGTCTAAAAACTATGATATCCATCAAATGGATGCTAAAAATGTGTTCTTAAACGGCATTTCGGAAGAAGACATATACTTGAGATCTCGAGCAGGATTATTTGTTCCTGAGGGGCATTGTTTAAAGCTCCTAAAATCTATCTACAGACTTAAACAAGCGCCCAGGGTATGGTATAAAGAACTCAAAACTTTCTTCTTATCAACAAATTTCAAACCATCAACTGCGGATCCTTGTCTATTTATTTCTCAGGATTTGAGTTGGGAATGTTTTGACCATGTCTACGTGGATGATATGATAATCATTAGCAAAAGTGTTGCTCAATTCAAGAAACTCATTTCTGATCGCTTCTTGATGGACGATCTAGGAGAAGCCAGACTGCTTCTTGGAATCAAACTGACTCGCACAGGCAATCAGATGACCTTCTCTCAAAAAAATTACATCAAGAAGATTCTAGATCACCATGGTCTATCAAATTGTAAACCGGTTCCAACTCCGATGGTTCCAAAAACAAGATTGGTAAAAGCTACCAAAGACAATCAACAAAAATTTGACAATACTGGGTTCAAGTATCGAACATCTGTTGGCTTGCTCAGCTACTTAGCTGTCTCCACTAGACCAGATATTGCATTTGCAGTCTCTCAACTCTCTCAGCATCTTGAAAAACCAGGTATGGTGCACTGAAAGGCGGTAATTCATTTAGTCCGTTACCTTGCCGGCACTCTTGATTTTGGTCTCACCATCATTGGCTCATCATCACCAATTCAATTATCCATTTTTACTGATTCAGATTATGCTAACTGCGAGGAAACAAGAAGATCATACTCGGGGTACATCTGTCAGTTAGGAAATTCAATTATCTCTTGGAGATCAAAGAAACATTATACAGTTAGTATGTCAGTCAGGGAAGCAGATTATCAAGCGCTCTATGATGGTATGCAAGAAGCAGTATGGTTGTCTTATTTATGTGAATCTCTAAACATCAAACTTTCGACGGTGCCTCAATTGCAAGTTGATAATCAAAGCACAATAGCACTCTCTCATAATCCTCAATATCAATCAAGGTCTAAAGCTTGGGATGTCTGATATCTCTGGATCAGGGAAAAAGTGGAAAGCAAACAAGCAAAGATCAACTATATTCCAACTAATTACAACATATCAGATTTCTGCACCAAAGCTCTTGAATGCAACAAACATGAAAAGGCCATAGAATCTATTAAGCTGAAGATTCAATGATTGAAGGGGGGTATTAAGACGTCAAGAAATATCAAATTTATACCTAACAGCTGCGCAGCAGTGATAAACAAGGTTTCACTTCCGAAACCTAATTTCCTACTACTTAATAATTCTCAATTCATGTTGTAGTAGTTTTCCTTAGTGTTTTTTATTTGTTAAAATACAATTCTTACATTTGACTTAAACATGTGTCACTTGCTTATTTCTTCTCTAGGTCTGCACTTTGCCATTATCTTTTCTGTCTTATTCATACTCATTCATTTCATCATCAAATTAATTATGTCATTCTCTTCTTTCATTTCTTTATCAGGTGTGCTTCTTTATCTACTCGCTTGTCTCAATATTGTGTACTTAAAGCACAACTGGTTCTTCATAAAAGGTCTTTGTCATTTTCAGTTTTCCTCAGTGTTTTTTATTTGTTAAAATATAATTATTACATTTAACTTAAACACGCGTCACTTGCATATTGCTTCTCTAGGTGCGCTTCTTTATCTACTTGCTTGTCTCAATCTCATGTACTTAAAGCACAACTGGTTCTTCATAAAAGGTGTGCTTCTTTATCTACTCGCTTGTCTCAATCTCGTGTACTTAAAACACAACTGGTTCTTCATAAGAGACCTTTATATTTAGAACCTTTATATTTTTCCTTCTCTCTTTCTGTCTCTCTTTTTTTTTTCTTTTTTTCTTTTTTTCTTTTTTTCTTTTTTTCTCCTTTTTTACACTTTTTTTTTTTGTTATTTTTTTACTCTTGTTTCTTTCTACTTTTATCATCTTTTTATTCTCTCTTTTTTTCTTTTTTTAATTTACTTTTATTTATATTTCTTTCTTTTCTTTTTCTATCTTTTTCTTTTTTTTTTCTTTTTTTTCTTTTTTTTTTCTTTTTTTTTTCTTTTTTTTTTTTTTTTTTTTTTTTTTTTTTTTTTTTCTTTTTTTTTTCTTTTTATTTTCTTTTTTTTTCTTTTTTCTTCTTTTTTTTTATTTTTTTTATTTTTTTTATTTTTTTTATTTTATTTTATTTTTCTTTTTTTTTCTTTTTTTTTCTTTTTCTTTTCTTTTTTTTTCTTTTTCTTTCTTTTTTTTTCTCTTTCTTTTCTTTTTTTTCTCTTTTTTTCTTTTTCTCTTTTTTTCTTTTTCTTTTTTTTCTCTTTTCTCTTTTTTTCTCTTTTTTTTTCTTTTTTTTTCTTTTTTTTTCTTTTTTTCTTTTTCTTTCTTTTTCTTTTTTATTCTTTTTTTGTTTACTTTTCTTTCTTTTTCTTTTTTTTCTTCTTTTCTTTTTCTTTTCCTTTTTTGTTTTTTGTTTCTTTTTTACCTTTCTCTTTCTTTCTTTTTTTTCCTCTTGTTTTTCTTTTTTTTTTTTTTTCTCACCCCCAGGGGTGTCGTTTTTTTTCTTTTACCAGGTGTCTAAAACAACACCTGGTGCGGATCATTTTGAACTTAAATGACACCCGGTATGTCCTTGCGAAGTACCTTTGACCCAAGGTGTTGTTTTAGTAGATTAGGGGTGTTGTTTTAGCACACCCCTTTTGAGTACAAGAAGAAAAAATCATAAAATACACAAGCCAGGGAGAGGTCTGTCACTTGAACTGGTGGCATTTTCCAGGTCAGGTTTTTGAGGATCAGGATGGAGAGAGAGGATGTTTCCGGCCAAACTAAGGTAGAGCGGTTGATTCATACAGAGCATATTGAGGATAAAAATAAAAATAAATAAAAAATACAAAAAAAATGTATATCTGACCCATATGCGGGATATTTATGCGCTTATGGAGGTTTGGTTCCATGAAAATGGTATGTGGTATTACAATATGCGGTATGGGCATAAATTTGGCCCACACCAACATGGGGACACACCCCAGGCTATGCAGTTAGGCAGTTGATGCCCTTACACAGGTATGCCCTTAGAAGGTTTTGACTGTAAATAGTGTTGATTGAAAAGTATAGGAAAGAAATATAGATAAATGGAAACTGTCATACTAAATTTAAAAAAAAAAAATGCTTTAAAAACATGAGAATTAAAAAATTTACAGATATAGATGCGGAAGTTAAATAACAGCTGAAAGAAAATAGAAATTACCCCTAGTGATATGAATTTGGAATAGATACTCATCAGATCAGCACTTTCATCGTAACAAAATACCTTTGCATTAAACAGAAAATTCACTTCCTCCCATTTTCTAATCTTGTTACATAATTTTATCTCCTGTCTTTTAATTCGTTGTTTCCCCCTTGACACTTGTTTTTATTTTCTGTGGAATTTTTTTATATTAGGGGGATTCAAAGTAATCCCCGCGCGCGCATGCAAGCCCTCTTGCAAGTGGACCTGCAACCAGCCAAAAAAAAAAATACTTTGAACCCCCCCGCGCCTCCAAAACCTTGTGATCCCATCACCTCTTTTTTTTTTTTACTTTTAAAATTTCTTTTTTTTTTCACTTTTAAATTTCTTCAAGATGCCTCGAACCTCACCTAAAACTATCACCGTCAAGAATGTGAAGAAATACCTTTATAAGAAATTCATCAAACAAGCAATCAACATTTTTCTTGGAGAAGATCTTGCCAAACAAGATTCTGATGATGAAGAAACCAAAATCATCCTCATTTACCTCTCAATCATCAAGAAAAAAAGATATCTCCATCCCCTTATTTTCTTAAAAAAAGCTCCTGATACATCCAGCTACCTCATGAATCTGGATCCATTACGATTTAAACAAGAATTTCGCATGTCTAAAGAGAAACTTTCTGGACTACTTAATCTCATCAAAGGAAACCTAATTTTTTTTAATAACTCAAATGTTCCCCAACTACCAGTCCTTGAGCAACTTTTAGTAACATTCAAGCGGATCGGAACTTATGGAAATGGCTCCTCAGTAAGTATGCTGGCTTGTTTTTTTAGGATCTCAGAGGGATCAGTGGAACTATACACTTATTGATGTATACAGGCCATCTTGGATTTTGAAAGGTATTTCCTCTTCAATTTTTTGAAACATCTTCTTTCATTTTGATCTAACATGTTTTTTATTTGTCACTCAGTCAATTGGTGTTGTGGCCGGATACACTTATTGATGTATACAGGCCATCTTGGATTTTGAAAGGTATGTCCTCTTCAATTTTTTTGAAACATCTTCTTTCATTTTGATCTAACATGTTTTTTATTTGTCACTCAGTCAATTGGTGTTGTGGCCGGATGAAAAGGGCCGCCAGATCTTGGGAAATCAAATAGGCAAAAACTATGGCTTCTATGGATGCTGTGGCTTTGTTGATGGCACACTTTTCCCGCTGGAAAACAAGCCCAAAATCGATTCTCAGGACTATTTCTCACGGAAGGGCTCTTATGGACTGGCTGGATTGGTTGTTTGTGACAATGAAAAAAGGATAACTTACTATTTGACTGGTTGGCCAGGTAAGAATTTATCCAAATTTTTATGATGCATTTAGCTGACTCACTCGTCCTCACTTTATCATGCTAGGTTGCTGCCATGACGCTCGGCTTTGGGAAAACAGCGAGCTGACGTCCTCACTTTATCATTCTAGGTTGCTGCCATGACACTCGGCTTTGGGGAAACAGCAAGCTGAAACAAAGCCAAGGCCACTTCTTTTCCCCTGGCCAGTATCTCATTGCGGACTCAGGATTTACCCCTGAAGTACACATTGTACCGGCTTTGAGCGTCCCCCACATGGTGCTTTGGTTGGTGATTTGAAAAAATTCAATACCCATCTCAGTCATCTACGCGTGTGCAACAAACACTGCATTGGGATTTTAAAAGGTAGGTTTCAAAGTTTACGCGGACTACGACTGGAAATTGGCTCCCCAAAGCAAGCAAAGTATGCAACACAATGGATAGGAGCCTGCTTTGTTCTACACAACTACTTGATCACAGAGACTTGCGAGCAAATTCTGTTCGATCCTGAGGTGGATGAATCTGGACTTGTTGATGAGCAGGCATCTGCAAGTTGATCCACTGATCCTGGTCGTCAGTTCCGAGAACAAGTCAAACAAAGGCTTTTTGCCTATCTGGATGGGTTCTCATTTTTTCTTGTCTTTGCTTTACCTTTTTCTCCCACTTTTCTGATTCTAATATTTTTTTTTATTTCTTGTAATTTTCAAATCAAAATCTCTTTTTTGTATTGTGTTTGCTTCTCCTCTTGGTTATCAATTTATTTCTTTCCCTTTTTTTTTATTAAACATTTATGGTTATGTTTTTTCTATCAATCATTAGTAATCCATCCATTTATTTTGAAACAAACTTGAGAGTTCACCACCAAAAGATAGAAAAAACAACTTTTAGTTTGCTTTTCAAAATATTTCTTGTTTTAGTTTGCTTTCCAAAATATTTCTCACTTCTCAAAAACATTGTAAAATTAAGTTATTAATTTTTGTAGTTAATTAATTTTTGTTGCATTTCCTTCATAAAAAAAAAGAGATAAATGTGACAACCTGGAAAGGCATTACTAACAAAGAGATAATTTTATAAATCAAGAGGAATGAGATAATTTTATAAATCAAGAGAGAAATTTACATGAAAGAGTGAAATTGAGATAGATAGAAATGAGTGAGTCTAGAAAAATATTTCTTGTTTTAGTTTGGTTTCCAAAATATTTCTCACTTCTCAAAAACATTGTAAAATTAAGTTATTAATTTTTGTAGTTAATTAATTTTTGTTGCATTTCCTTCATAAAAAAAAAGAGATAAATGTGACAACCTGGAAAGGCATTACTAACAAAGAGATAATTTTATAAATCAAGAGGAATGAGATAATTTTATAAATCAAGAGAGAAATTTACATGAAAGAGTGAAATTGAGATAGATAGAAATGAGTGAGTCTAGAAATAGATTCAAGATAAAGGAGAAAGAAAAAAAAAAAAAAAAAAAATGGGAGAAAAAGATACTAAATCAGCTACTGTTAGAATCATCATCATCTGATTCAACCCGACGGAATTCTTCAGCGGTCATCGTGAGGATTTCACTAGCATCTAATCCTAGCTATCGTAATCCTTGCATATATTTTACTTTTGCCTGTGACCGTTCAATTTTTAATCGTTCCATGTCTATCTTGTTTTTTTAAGCATTGAGTCCATCAACATCTCCTCAACCCCGCCACAACTCTTTATTTATTTTTATTTTTTTCTGATCCCAAAGCAGACGTATTTCTATGTCGTTTTCTAGTTTTATCGGAAGCGGAGGCAAGCGATTGTAACTCAGGTGGAGCGTCTGATGGTGGCTGGGTTACGGTTTGTTCCTCTAGTTCCGGGGGTAGTATGGGGTCTTCAATTGTTTGACCAGATTCATTACGTTCACAGATGTTTCCTCTACCTTGGCATCACCGCTGAGTGATGATTGCGTATAAAGTGGCTGAGCACAGGATCAATTACCCATGATGGGCTCTAAGATTTCCCAGTAATGACAGACGGATTTCAAATATTCTGTAAATTTGAATCAAAAGCAAGCCATTAGCGGATGTTTTTTGCATTTCAAAATCAAGAAGATAACTGACCTTGAACTGTACGTATTCCGTTTTGTTCATCAGATTCAAGAATACCCTGGCCAGTGTTTTTTTTTCAGTCGCTTGCTGCATTATAAGAGGCTTGAAGGTCATTGAGCTTTTGTCGGATACCTGATGAAATACAAAGAGGACAGAGTTCAGGACCCATTTCCCAAAAAAAATAGAACTAAAAAAACAAAGAAAAAAAAAAAGGGCGGACCTTTCTTATTGTGATGGATGATGCCTTTGCTGTTCATGATTTCCACAATCTCAGAGCAAAGGCTCTCCTTGGTCATACCATGCTTGTTATCTCCCCGCCAGCGTTGATAGTTTCCTGGGGTAGATAACCAATTGAGTAAGATAGTCATGCTGGAGTCCCCGCCGTCAATACCATCTTTATCCCATGCAACCGCTTGTTTTTTTGGTGCTCGAGGAAGTGGACCGGAATGGATGGTGGGAGGCTTGATGGAAGTAGCTTGAGTGCTGGATTGAGTAGCGGGAGTGGAGTGATGTTGTTTTTTGTTAGATCGAGGAGGCATTTGGATGATGGAAATGTGAGAGATATGAGATGAGAAGAAAAGATATGAATGAGGATATGGAGTAAGATAGTCATGCTGGAGTCCCCGCCGTCAATACCATCTTTATCCCATGCAACCGCTTGTTTTTTTGGTGCTCGAGGAAGTGGACCGGAATGGATGGTGGGAGGCTTGATGGAAGTAGCTTGAGTGCTGGATTGAGTAGCGGGAGTGGAGTGATGTTGTTTTTTGTTAGATCGAGGAGGCATTTGGATGATGGAAATGTGAGAGATATGAGATGAGAAGAAAAGATATGAATGAGGATATGAGAAGAAACGGGTGAGGGATGACTTGCACTGCGACTTGCACCCCGTTCTTCAACGCAGTGCAGGTTGCAGTGCAGCTTGCATATCCAAATTTGGTGGGCTTTTGGGCTTGCATGCGCGCGCGGGGATTACTTTGAATCCCCCTATTGTTATTATTGTTCATTGTACATCTCAGTGTAAAAGGTGGGCTATGGCTGCTGATCTCCATCGTCTGGGTTTCCCGGCCCAAAATTACCAGGGTGTTGGACATGCCACTACCCCGGCATTCCGCTAGATCAATTCTCGCCAAATCTAGGCTCATAATAGGGAGTTGGGCGATTGCGGCTTCTTATTATCTTCTGGCATTATAGAGATGGATTTCCATAAATTTTTCTTTCTCTTTATTTTCCTTTTCCTTCTTTTTTTCTCTTTCCGCCTTTTTCCTTTTCCCTCTTTTCTTTTAATCCTCTATGACTGGTTAAAATCATATCATAAAAAAAGTTAAAATTCTTCTGATGTATGCAAAATAATTATTATAGTATACGAGTATACACCCTAGTGCGCAATGTCTAATAGCAGTAAAAAAAAAAAGGTCAAAACACTTCAGAGATGAAAACGTGGAAAAATGAAAGATAAAGAAATCTGTTATATAGATATGTAATGATAAAATTCTAATGATATCAATGATATCAATGATATCAAGCGTCGTTGCTTCGGCTTGATCAGCCTTCTTGCGCTTGTGTGCCCATACAATGGATTGATCCATGATAACGGTCACGGGAAAGTGTTCAAGCAAAACACCTCTCTAGTTCGTTAAGCTTGAAATCATATGAAGTCACAGAGTCACGAGATGCGGGGGATCCCAACCTTTGATTGGGAATTGAGAGCCGGAAATATCCCCAATCCACTCCGTTAGGTGGCTTTGGGACGTGTGTAAGAAGAAGTGTCCACACATCAGAATTGTATGAAAGGTCGGAAGAACTACCAACGTAGGTTGTGCTGTTGTGAGCAAAGCTATACTCGCACTAGAGCTGGAGCATCTCTCATCTGATTTACTTGGATTATCCGTCTGAAGAGTGGACCTGTATGTATGACCCAGAAGAAACAAAGGGTCAAAGGAGCAGAAGGGTTTTGCATATTACATCGGCACATGACTTCCTTTCTTTGCCTTTCAAGCCGCTCTACCCGTTCTCTCGGTGGGAAAAGCGACGGAGATTCCAACTTTAACAAAGTTCAATCCTCCAGATCTCCCAGGTCTAAATAGGATTGTAGCTAATTTATACTAGCATGCTGACATCCATATCAATCATCGCTCGAGGCAAAATACATACCGCTATTGAGCAGTTTAGCAGTGACCAATAGTGAGCGGCAGCCCTTGGTTGCGATGCCTGAATTTTCTGAATTTTCGCCGTCTTCCATGAATTGTAGACTGACCGTGGTCCATTGATGGTGTCCGTGTCACCTGGTGTCACTCTTCGATTCCTCCCTCAATGTGTCTCCCATTTCAACTCGTTATCTATTACTGTAGCACATTTACATACAAACTGCTCGGGACCCCAAGAAGCTCATCTAAGTTGTAAATATTTGTCCTCTTGTTCAGGATATACATGCACTTCCCGCTCTGGACATCATCTACTTGATGATGCTGCAATTATCTGTTTGGTTTTCAATCGTCTAGCACATATTTATCTACTTCTCGCATATCACACCTTAAAGAAACTTCCACCTCAACCACTCTCAAAATTGGGGCAAGCTATTTAGACTTGGAGCAGTACTACGCCGATCCACGGATAGACGACTTTATTTGTAGTCGAATTTTCTGACAGTGAAGAGTGGTGAAGACGCAAGCTCTGTGATCAGTACTATAGGTCCTCGTCCGATATTCTTTGCGCGATGGAAACTCTGGGTCTACATAGACGCGTCAGCTCACGGGCCAGTCTTGCCTGCTCCACAGTCCGTCTTCTTTCAACTGCCAATCCTTCAATTACATCCTCATCTTCTCGTGCCACAGCGCCAATTGCCATGTCGCCAGAACTCTTTGATTCTACGAATAGATCTGATCTAAGATCGACTGGGCGGCCTTCACCCTCCTTCATGTCACTTGACCCACAACGCCCGTACAATTCGTCGCTCCCTCCGGCACCTTCATCTGCACAGATTGCGAATTGTGGAGATGGTCAATTCTCTGACGCTGATACTGAGGATGACCCCATCGAACTTCGCGAGAAGAAGAGATTGAAACTCGATTGCTTTCGTTCAACCAAGCAAAATTGTCCTCAAACAGTCATTACTCGTCGTGGGACTTCCCCACATTCACGTGATGCCCTACATCACCGCCATGGCGTCGATCACCCAAGAAACTTGACCGTCAAGAAGGTTGCATCCAGTGAGCTAGCTTGCACGCCCCGGGAATGGAAAGGCACCCCGAACACGAATATCGGTAGGGTCAAAACTTCAGCGCCGAAGGTAACCTCCAATTTTTCTTCATCAAGCGATAGTAGTGTGAGTATCATTCGTGTAACTTTTTTTTTATTTAGAATTCTGGCCATCAAATCATTTACGAATTTGTCTTGTTTAACACATCTACAGAGTCAGCTCCCCATGGCCACTCGAAGGCTGGCTATGCTAGTAGGCATTCCTGAATCCTCACAGGCCATCATTCAGGTAATATTTCTTTTTCTCTGCGCTTCATGAGCAAAGCTAATCCTTAATTTTCAGAGCACATTATCCTTACCCTCTAGTCGCATGACTACCCCTGGTCGTACTCACTCACATCCAAGCGTAACTGTAGGTATCTTACAATGACAAAACTATAAATTACCATTGGCTTCCACGAATGAATTAGTTAATTACTTGATTTTTTTTGAAAACTAGGCCAGCCGTGTAGGTTGCGGGCTCATCCCATATATTTCATTTTATCCCACGGCGATCAAGTCAATTCAAGTCTTAAATCTTGAAACCACGTTAATCATTCCCTTTGATTTACATTTTTGTAGAATGTTCACCCAGCATCCATATCTAAGGACTCCGACGCCGCCACCCCGATTCCCAATCCAACCTCTCACCGCTCATTAGGCTCCCTCAATGGTGGTACCCTGCTGGATTCATCGGCGTCCAGCACAACTGTCAGCTCAAAGTGTATCAAAGAAAGCGAGGTATCCCTAATTCCACGAATCAATCCGGCTCTTGCGGGAAACAATGGTTAGTTTTTTCCCATTTGCTTGTTGCGATATGGGGCGACATTTGTAATGACTAAATTTCTACCATCGACATAATTAAATTCTTCAGCTCGATGCTCTTCATGCGTCTCAGGAAGCGAGTCAAACACCCTTCCCGATTCCACTCGAAATAGCGCTGATGCTCTAGCCGCTCCCCGCTATGGGAAGACATCGAATTCGTCTCATGATTTTACCATGCCTGCCCCCGGAACTTTCTCCATTCGCGCTCCCTCTTCCTCGCAGATTCTAAGATCTTTTGGCTCTGCCACCTCTCCAGAACTATCTGAATCAGCAAGTATTGGATTGAATAAACTCGAGAAATGCGATGAGGTGTCCGAGAATGATATCGTCAACCAAGCTCCTAGTACTTATCGCGCAGCAAGTCTCGATGATGGTACTACTCACATCACAATGACGCCAGGGACTTCGGTAGCTGATTGCACTGACACTCGTAAGCGCAAGGCAAGGGCAAATAAAACAAAATCGTCTTCACAAGCCGGTCGAAATGAGAGCGCTGAATCCGGAATTGAGCTAGTGAAACCGCCGCCAACAATAAATGGAAAGATTTCTCATGCCCGTAAAGTACCACCCGGATATGTCAAGCGGACCCCGAATTCATTCTTAATGTTCCGGTCTCATGTTATTGCCAACAAGTTATTGCCACCCGGCGTTGAGAATGACAACCGTCAAATTTCTCGAGTTGTATCGGGTCTATGGGCAGGTCTGAGTGAAGATGATTTGCGCACCTGGCAAGAAGCGTCAAGAGAACTGAGAGCTGCCGTTCGCGCCAAAAATCCTGGATTAAAACACGCCCCAAATCAAAAGAGAAGAGAAGTCATCCGCCGCCGACGCAATGGCCAGCTCCCTGGTGAAACGCCCGAACAGCGAGTTGAACGAGAAAAAGCCACGGCAGCCGCACTTGCGAAGGTTATTATGGAAACTCGGGGGGAAAAGCTTGACAAGGACAAGCTGGTACAAATAGCTAGTCTGTCTACGCAGCCTTCTGCTTTGAACGCGTCCATTAATTCTCGAGAAACAAGCCGTCCTGAATTTAGGGCACCGACTTACCACCTTAGCAATTCGACTCTGATCCAGGGAATTACTCCGCATTCAGAGTACGCTGAATCAACCCTTACCAATTCACCCGCCTTAGATCCTCGTAGGTCTTTGTCCTGCGTGCCTGAATCACACGCAGATACTCTACCCGCTCTGCAAGTTCCAATGACGCCAAAGACGATGACTCCCGGGCGACCCACGGAGAAGCCCTTTAACGACTGCCAACGCTCGACGGGTCGCACGCCGCCCCACAAACCCCCTCAGTGCTTTCGCGAGCAAGCGGATGGTGTGTCCCGTCCGGCATCAACTGTTGATCTTACAACACCCGTGATTCAACTCCAGCAGCCTCTGATGTCACCGACATCTCCACAGGCTTCAAAGAAATTATCAAACCATTTAACGCAAGCCGAGTCATCTTCGAATATATTTTTAGCTCTGGGCTTGACGGGTCGCGACTCGCAAAGCTTTACCGACACTATCTCCAATGAAATGTTGCGATCCCTCGGTTTGACCGCTTCCGATATTAATGTAGATTTTTCCATATCAGCTCCTCAATTACCAGCTACCACCTGTACAATGAACAATCCGATCTCTTCGAGCAAATGCTTTTCATCGGAGGAGGATAAAACAGGTTCTCACCCTGCCTTTTGGTCACACGCGACCAGGTTCAATAATCTTGTGAATTTCAGCCCAACTCAATACCCGTTTCGCGATTTGGCTATCTCTGAAGTAATGAGCTCACAGGACACGTCAACTGCAAATGATGATGATGCATGCACATTGATGGATCCCTTATCCCAAATTGAGACTTCAAATCCACTCGAATTGAGTTCGTTAATCAATGATTGTTACACTGAACCGCTTAATTGCGATGGGTTGAATTTTGATTCATTATATCTAAACTGCACTCCTAATTCGATTCCCAACCTCGATTTGGAAGAATCGCGTGAGGCCTTTTCTACCAATCTTTTCGGAACCCATTTGAGCAATTCATGCAAAGAATCTAATCCCAATGAAACAAACACGCTATGGAACCAAAACGATTCTTGAAATATCATGCCATCCTTGGTACCCATAAGTTGTCCAAGTCAGCCACTAATGACCAAACCTTGACAAGAGTATTTATTCGTAATTCTTACATTATACCAAACTTAGAAGAAAATAATACAACATTATGAAACAGGAAGAGGTGACACCCTCGCCTTATCATTGGAGATAGCAATAGAAGACAAGCTTTCCAACTGTCAAAGCTATCCGAACAAAACGTAGCCCCCTGCCATGCTTATATAAATTCCCCATGCTCATATCAACTCCCAATTCTCTTGCCATATGAATTTTCCCCTTTACCCGAATTCGAATTTGTCGCGTATTTATTAGTTTATTAGAGTTGAAAATAAATTCAGTAATGTAACGATCAACTCAGTTGATCGTTACATTACTGAATTCTTATGACCATTCCTTCAAGTGTAATATTTTATCCTCCAACGTTTTTTACATCTGGTGACTACGAAGATCAATAGAACTAAACTTGCAATCCGAAACTGTTAGCTGACGAATCCATCGAAGCCTTTTATGCGAAAGTTTGAGATTCATTCCCACTTCCATCATGGTAGGCGAATTGTAATTATTTATGATGACTTTCTAGAATTAACTTTTACTCTCACAATTATGGTTGTTATTCAAGTTTCTCTTGATTGAATGTATTTTTTTTGTCATTATTGGATCAATAGGTCTTTTTGTTTCATTTTTTGGGCGATAGATTGTTCTTTGTGTTTATACTTCGGTTTTGAAAATTTAAACATTACTTTTGTAAACATCGTGAGCTTTAAGAGTGATATGAACCAGAGGTTCATCATCATGTCACTAGACTGCATGCATTGGTCCCAGAAAAACTGCCCAATAGCAGACCAAGGGCAGTATTCGGCTAAGGAGAAGGTGTCAGGATTTAGGCAAAACTGTTATCCATTGTGAGCAAAAAAATTATGGTAAAAAGAACCATCATAAAAACTAAAAATAAAAACCTTTACCTCCTTTACCGTTGCTCAGTTAACATTGAAATTGGAGATGCGGATACCACTGTGGCAGACGAGTTCCGGGCTGCAACAGGATCAGGACAGGATCAGCGCCAGCCTATTCTTGCTGTGCAAGATGATAGCTTTGACCACCATGAGTGAGTCTAAGAACCAATAAGGGTATTCAAACCTCACATGGGAACTTTACCATGTAATCATATCTGTCCGTATCATAAAATCATGACTATATGATTTCATCTACACCTGCTCCCCCGATTACTTGTCATATCTTTCTCCATATCTCTCATCCATATCTCTCATATTCCTTCCACTCAGCATATCTCTGCCACCCAAATCGGGACAGAGCCTCATCCACAAATGGCATCAGAAGCACCTCCACCCCCAGGAACTCCAACAACTCTACCCATTTCAAACATGGCTGAACTAATTCTTCCCTCCCAAACACCATTGTCTTTGGTCCCCTTACCTGCAACCATTCCAACCCTTGGTCAAATAAGTCCTCCGAATGAGATAACATCTAGCTCCTGGCAATGGTGGGCCAGCTACGCTACTTGTAGCGTGTAGCGTAGCCTAGTGTAGCTTATTAAGCTACGCTACAAAAGTGCTACTGTTAGAGGTTTTTTTTTGCAACTAACACTACTTTTTTTTTTCCAAAAAAAAATAATAATTTAGCGTAGCGTAGATGCCCCAAAAGAAAGTTAACACTACCAAGATCTCCTGTAATCTGTAGTGTAGCGGTGTTATTTTTTTAAAACGCTATGCTACAGTAAACTGCAGCTCAAGAAACCGCTACGCTACATGTGAGGATAGACCTGTTAGTTTATTCAAGCGCTACACTTCAATTTAGTAGCGCAAGCAA